>WJFB01002670.1:0-17479 GCA_009870185.1 Pygmarrhopalites habei
GCACAAATTCGAATGACAAAAAAAGGACTTTATCTTGTCAATACTGTCACCATCAGAGTCAAAGGTCAACCTCGTTTCATCTTCACACACGTGTAGACGTCTTCTTTACTGCGCATCTGTTACATAAACTTTTTCACAGGATGAAATTTATTCTCAAACGATCCAGTCAAAACTAATGAATAGTCTGACATTTTCTAAAATTTCTTCAATAATATGACAATTTTGTTAACGCCCAAGTAATGTTCTCTTTACTCAGAGAGTAAAGAGAATCGTCTATCAAAATTTTTTGAAATAATGGTCCAATGGATTTTATCAGTGTTAATGAAATTTGTCAATTAGTAAAAAGAGTAACGGATGGACAGGATATTATTTTAATGGGGGTAAAATTCAGATAAAGATACTTTCATGGATTATCTCATCTAGTTACTGGTAATTTGATGACGATGACGACAAAGCCGTCATCATCCAAGAGAAAGAGAGAGAAAAAATGAAAACTTTTAGGAGTAGGAGGGTAGCAATGAGGAGACACACTGATAGAGCTTTCTAAAAACTGTCAATGTCAAGAAGAGTTACTTATATGATGATATAATATTAAGCCAAAATAGAAGAGTATCTTGTCACATAGGAGTCTTATCACTAACTCACATTACATGACCACTATATTCTGTTGACAATCCAAACATTAATATTTTCCAGTTTCGTCCGTCCGTTGTGTAAAATTTTTTTTCTCCATTGTACTTGTATATAAAATTTATAAATGTTTTTATGTCGTCCCAGCTATCGTCTCAAATTGCATAAAACACACAAAAGTTCATCCTTCGTTGACACCTGAGCCGTGACAGTGAATCTAATAGACAATAAAAATATTTATTTAAAAGGGGTGTCCTGTCATCATCATCATCATCATCATGAAGATCAAGTTTTCGGCTCATCCACTCTTTCCTCTCTTTATTTGTGAGTATTTCAATACAATATAACCTTGACATTGGACACTGGGTGGAACATTTATGTTGACATGAACTACTTGGATCTCCAAATCAGGAGATTAATAACTTACAAAAATTGTTAAACTTGGACGCCGCACAAGGGATTTCTCAATCCTTTGGAGAAAAAAATTTATATAGAAAACGAAAGTGAACACAAGCGGCGTCCAAGTTTAACAGTTTTTGTACTTGTGGATGTCAATAGAATGACAATATTATTTTTGTTGTTGACAGTTGTCTCATTTTGTTGGAATGCCATCCTGGCCGACAAGACTCTTTTTAGTCCAGGTAAAGAGTACACGTACTTGTACGAAACCTTGGTGACAACCGGTACAGAAGAACCCATCAGTTATGCTTCCGCATACAGACTCAAAGGAAATCTGAGGATACAGGCCATTAGCAACAATGTGGTCAATATCAAGGTCACTATACTAGTACAACAACACTGTTGTAAATAATGTGTGACAAAGATGGATTAATCAGAAATTAATTTGGTGACAGCTGGATGACTTGACAGTTGGATTGTACAATGGTCCTTGGAGTTATTTTCCCATCCCAAATTTTCAACAGAAAACGTCAGCCGAACTCAATTCCCTGACTGATCCCTTCCAACTTCAAACTGAGAATGGAAAGGTGACGAGAGCATTGTCTACTTTTCAATTAATTACAGTACATACGTTGTGTGTGTATTTTTTTGCAAATAATTATTTTTAAATGTAGTTCAAGGCACTCATGATGAACGATCAAGAGCCAGAGTATGCATCCAACATGAAACGTGGAATAGCCACTTATTTACAGGTAAACCCAATTACAGGTGACTGAATCAATTAAAAATGGCAGAATAGGAATTACCACATTTTTAACTTTATACACATTTTTAGATGGACTTGAAAACAGTCAATTTTGACAAAGTTGGTCTGTCAAAAATTCCCGAATTGACAACAATGGGAGAATGTGACACTCAGTACGAGATTTTACCAGTGGAAGCCACCAAAGTTGGTCTGTCCCGTATTAGTAAATATCGGAATCATGCGGGTTGTCCGGACGTTCAAACTAGAACTCGCTACTCCACGAAAATCTTTCATGCCTGCCCTGACAAACAAACCCGGGTAGGACTTTACAATATTGACTGCTGTACAGCATAAGAAACTTGTCTGATAGGCATTAAATAAATTAAATTGTCCATTCTTCTTTCCAGAATATCCTCAATTCGACAGCTTACGCCACATACGCCATTGACAGTTCTGACCCTGAAAAATTGACAATTAGACAAGTTGTTGTTTTCTCCTCCGTCCTGTACTGGCCATTTACTGTCAAGGCACCCTACTTGTACACTTGGCTCAAGTAAGGTCCATTTCATTTTTTAATTACTAATTAACAAATAATAGTGTAGAGTACAAAAGTAATTGGCTCTTTTTACAGCATGACCCTTGCACTGACAAATGTGGGTCCAATCACAAATCCTATCCCAGCCCCCGAAAACTCTGAGAATCACGAAGACTTGAATTTTGTCTTTGAACAAAATGACCTGAATGACCCTGAAGAAGAAGTTCAAGAATTTCGATCCGCCGAACCATACCTCTTTCATCACACGGCTGGTGATAGTGACCCGGAAGTCCTTCAAGGGATCATGGAACAGGTGTTGACCCATTAATTAAAAACATTTTGTCAATTACTTTTCCCAATTTTGCTAATAATTTTGAATTTATGAACGACAGCTACACAAAACGACAGAACAGATTGCCCAGTCCCTGACGGAAAACAATAATTGGAGTGATGTTGACAATTTTCACAAAAATTCTCCATTTGCTCTCATTCCTCTGATTGCCTCTTTGGATTATGAGAGTTTGAAACATTGTTATCAACGGTATTCGGAGGGTCAGACGTCAAAGGGTGTCCCAGGGGCTATTGAATTGTAAAGTATTTATTTGAAAAATTGTGATAACTTTTTATTACCTGCTTTCTACAAAGATGTAAAGAGAAATTTGATTTTCTTTCAAGTCAACTATTCCTGGATGGTATTATCTTGGCTGGGAACTGGCCTTCAACACTGACAGTCCGGGACGTTTTAGTCTCAACAGAGGATACAAAGATTTGGGGTCGAATTGTTCCATCTTTTCCTCATTTCATTCGGAATCCGACGGAAGCTTTGGCTAAGGAATTAGAGAAGGTAAAAATTAAACATGGCCTTTTTGTAGTCTCAGTCAAGCCAGAATTCGAGCGAGCGGCGTTGAAGTCTAACAATATTTCAATATTTTAAGAAAATGCAAAATTTATTTTGATCTCTGAAGGTCAAGGAAAGCAAGCTTTCTATCAAGTTTCATCTCAATCAAACAGATTAACGATGTCAATTACCTATTTGAAAAATGTTTTAATTTATTGTTCTCTTTGTCCAGCCACTTTTTGAGTTGACACGGAAAACGACAGTGAGTAAGAACCTCAGAAGAATGTTGGAACTCTCCCTTGCATCCTTCATCTCCAAATGTTGTCAAAAGTCTTTGTGTACAACGTCAGGACTCTTGGACAAATATACAAAACATTTTCAAGACATGTTGAGTAAGTTAGTACTTTTGGTCAAATCTTTACATTTAATTTGATATGACTTTATCAAATATTATTTGATTTAGCTCTGGAGAAACCTGAAGCTCAAACAGTTGGAGTGTTGGGTCTTCGTAATCTTGGAATAGGAAAATCCCTGGACAAATTACTTGAGATTGCACAAGGCAAAGTGAATGTCGCACGAACAGTTCGAGTTCAAGCCATTTGGTCCCTCAGGCCTTTGGCTTACGTGGATAGAGAAACCCTTTTCAGTAATCTCCTTCCAGTCTTTTACAATCGGGCAGAGTCATGTGAGGTCAGGACGAGTGTTTTCAGTTTCCTCATCAGTTGTTATCCGGACCAAAAGGTTCTACATGAAATTGCCTACTACATGTGGACTGAGACTTGTCCTCAAACACTCAATAATGTTCGTTCTACCCTGACTACGTTGGCCAATACCAAACATCCCTGTAATCCAAGGTTAGTTTACAATTTGAAAAAGAATTATTGTTTTTATTCTGAAACTTGGCAAAAAAACAATTTCTCTTCCGATGTCCAAATAAACTTCAATCATAGAGTATAACCTTCCCAAAACCTTGGCCAGTAGTTGGAAACACAAAGCCGAGTGGCGTCTAACCCTTTCTATTTTTTGTTCCATTAGAAAAAATTATTGCCGAAGTTAGGAATACTTTTTCCAAGTTTCAGATTAGAATAAAATGCTGTATGATCGTGCTTTTTGTCATAATAAATTTTTCTGACTGTAGTCAAGAACACGCCAGGACAATTTTGAAGTATTTACCTCCCGGAGCCGTTGGTAAGTCTTTTTATTCTGACACACATTCAAAATATTTAATTCTACTTTTCCTAAAAACTTGTATGTATTTTTTTTGTATTTTTTTGTACAACAAAAGACCCAACAAAGACTGCTAGCTATGCAGTTGACTACTACGATGAGGACCATGGGTTTGGTCACATGACCTCTGCCACTGTCCAAAAATCTGGAAAGACAGCTCTACCAGTCTCGATTTACATTGGACTGGACGCTTTCATCGGTGGATTTGCCACTTCATATTTGGGAGTGAGTTTCGATATTATAAAACAATTTTGAGTTGTAAAATAAGAAA
Organism: Pygmarrhopalites habei; assembly: GCA_009870185.1. Taxonomy (NCBI): domain Eukaryota; kingdom Metazoa; phylum Arthropoda; class Collembola; order Symphypleona; family Arrhopalitidae; genus Pygmarrhopalites; species Pygmarrhopalites habei. The sequence continues at coordinate 4,646 of WJFB01002670.1, forward strand.
TGAAGTATAATTTCTTGGTTTGTTAGGTATACATCCGGATGCAAGGGCTGGGGAAAACCGTGACAGACAAGTTGGCTTCCCTTCGTTCAGCCAATGTAGAAGATATTCAGAGTATACTCACAAAAATCGGAGTGAAGGAACGTTCCGGGACTCCACTATTTTTAGAATTGGTCATCATCTACCATGGAAAAGTGATCGGGTATTTAGCTACAGATGAACTGGACGGAGTGAATTCGAGTGAGTAACTATGAATATATTTCTGAAACTGAATAAATCAACAGTAATGAATATTTTGTTGTCCAGTTGCGAGGACACTGGGAGACATGAGAATGTCGTTTACCCTGGACTGGCAACGAAGTATAATGGTCGGCGGTGTTCTTTACCAGCAGGTAATAGAATAAAATAATTACAAAATGAGCAATAAAATTCACCTACTAATTAATTAACTAATTGAATTACAGCCCATGGAGATTGGTGTTCCCATCTCTGTTCTCTCCAGTGTCACGGGTATTGGGGTCATTTCTAGTCGGATAAGTCGGGGAGCGGCTGGTGGACTCATGTCGCAAGAAAACAATTTAAAACTCCAGTAAATTTATTTTCTACTATATGTACAAAGAATATGTAGGAATATTTTGAAAGAATTTTTGAAATTTTGTTGTGTCTTATCTAGATTCCATGCATTCGGACTGACTCGAGTGGCAAATCATTTACCTGGTCTAGGGACAACTCATAGTATTACTTCTCAGAGAACTCTTCGACTGGCCTTACCTGCTCAGTTCACCCTAGGACTTGACATTAAAAATAAGGCCATCAAAATTGAAGCCAAACCAGTAACAGGTAATAAATGGGAAACAAATTTTGTGATCAGAAAATTGGAATTATTGTCAAATAAAATTGTTTTATTCTTGTAGGGACAAATCCGATCATTGCAATTGCTCATGCCGAAACACGGACAGGTCTTTCAGCGGATTCTCTTAGTCTGGCCAAAGAATTGAGGATTACTGAAATACTCAAGGAAACATGTCCGACCTGCACGGGCTCCACCATCGTCTCTCGGGGAAAAGCCTTCAGAAACTCTGTAATTTATACAAATTTTTAAGAATGCGTTAATTGTTGATACTGTTGATAGTTTACTTTTATTCTCAAATGTGATTATTTTTTAGAGAACTCGTGATTTTAAGCATCCTCTCGTCCCGGAACTCAAAGCATCTTTCAAATATTTTGACTGTGAAAGAGACCACAGTAGGAAATCGACCTTGCAAAAATTCCGTCATATTTTTGATCCAAGGAGTAAAAATCTTGGGATTTTTGGAAATCCTGTCACATCCTCAATTCTACACTTGCATCAAGCTCGAGATGCCATATTCTATTCTCCACAACCCGGGTCATGTGGAGTAGCACTCTCCTTCACTCAGGATGGCAACGAAGTGGAGAAAGTAAACTTTCTACGCACAAACGAGACAAATTAAAATTATGAGGATAATGTCAAATATGTGCATTTAATTATTATACAGATTGATGGACAACTCCGAGGAAGTATTGACCCTCTCAATTCAAAATTGTCTTTGGAATACAGTGCAGCCATCAAACATGCCACAAGTTCTTCTGACGTCAAATTTGAGTCATTCATCAGTCACGAGCAAGAGAATCTGGACGTACAAAAGTAAATTAATTTGTAAAAAGAATAATTTTGTTAATTGAATGTATGAGAACATGGTTCGTTGACCTGTAGAGGTCATAGGGTGAGCAGGGTAATTCACAAGAAAAATGTTGGACTTGAACGCCACTTGTGTATACTTATGTCGCTGGTGGTTATTACATACAAAAAGGTGACAGTATAACCTGAACGGCGTCCAAGTCCAGCATTTTTTCACATGAACTTATCAGCTTACCTTTTCACCTTTGTTGCTCAAAAAATAGTTTCTTTCTTAATCCTCTCTCTCTATAGATTCACAGTGAAAGTGGTGGTGAGCCAAGGTGGAAATGATAAGGTAGGAGTGGCTTGCATGGACGTCAATATAAATGCAAACGACATTCCCAAGGACCTTCTCTGTTTCCAAGGGGAGAACGAACCCTTCATCAAGCAGTCAGTCAGTCTAAAATTGGGTAAAATAACCAAGAGTCAAGTATCCGGGAAAACAACTCCATGCAGTACAGATCGAGCAGACATTTTGTTGACGATGGAAGCTCGTCAGTCAAACGACCAGAAAAATGAAGCCAAACAAGACATTTACCCATACAAAATGTGTCGGGACCAAAAGAAAAGTAGCTTGTACCCGGGTACTCGGTTTGTCCCACCCACCACCGAATGTCACTTGTCCGTCACACAACAAACAAAGTTGAGGCATGTGAATGTGAGTCTCAATTACAATGTGAATCAAGAGGTGAGGAACCGTTGGAGAAGACCATTGGGATTATTAGAAGGTTTCTTCCAGTCTTACTACCTGGACGCGGAGAGTGTCACAGACAATCAAGTCACATCCCATTCAACTTCCACCACGAGTGGAACTTATTCTGGAGAAATTCAATTAGACATGGATTTGAATGACCAAGCCCCCACAGCCAACGTCCACTATCATAGTCATGGAGGGTCCAATAGTGTAGAAGAACATTTCCATGATATCGAATTGAATCTTTTACCAGATATTTTGACTCCGAAACCCATCCCAAGTAGATTTTCTCCACTTCTTGTGACTGGAGTCAAGTTGGGTGCATTTGGTACGTGATCGTCTACTTAATAAAACAGATACACTGTAAATGTGAATTTTAATTTGTCTAAAATGTTTTTGTAGGAGTTTGTAGTGTCACTCCCCAGGTAAAATTCACAGTCGATTTTAATATTTGTACATCCATATTTGTTAACTTCTTTCAATATTCTTCTTGTTTTTATGAAGGTAGTGCATACATTTGATGGAGCTTCTATTGCATCACCCTTGTCAGACTGTTTGACCCTCGTCAGTGCTGAATGTGGGAAAAATCCACAGTTTGCTATTCTGGCCAAGAAACTCACAGCTGAGACAATTGTACGACAGCAGTCACTTTTTTAATATTTTTATTTTTAAAAAAACATGACAATCATTTCCGATACAAAAAACGTTTGTAAATTTTACACACAGAGTACTCTTAAATCTTTCCATGTATTGTATTACATGGGTTCACAATTGGGGTGGTTGTTTCATTGACCTCGGAGGGGTCAAAATACTTTTAGTCTGAATTTCCTTAATATAACCCATCTATTAATTTACCGTAGCCTTCTGGTACTGTAATCCAGGCAAACGGCGTTGAAGTCTAGCAATTTCTTTTGTATGGCTGTGAACCCCTAGAGCTCTTTCTTTGACCTCTGGCCTCTGGAGGTCAAATGAAGCAATTGTTCATGGAAGATCTGTGTAATCATTATGAGATGTAATTTCCGAACTGTCTAATATGACCGTACTGTAATTACACAGGGACTTCTCATCCACATTGGAGATACCAAAATTGAGTTGGATGGAGGAGTGTCCAACGTCAAAGTGAATGGACAAGCCAAAACATTACCAGACCGGGTCAATCAAGACTTACCCTCAAGTATCCAGTACGTTGTTAATTACAATTTCCAAATGTATTCAAGTGAAGCCTCTATTAGTATTTATAAATTATCCTTTTTCTGAATTTGTAGGGCATTGAAAAACGGAGAAGAAATCTACATCTCCACCCGAGTGGACGGGATCAATGTGAGATACACTGGGAATTTTGTGACCATCACCCTCGGCTCCAGGTGAGTCTTTGAGCATAAAATTTAGATGGAATATAATATTTAAATGAGTTGACTCTACATTTTTTTCTTTGCAGGTATCGGTCGACACAGTGTGGATTGTGTGGAAGTTTCGACTCGTCCCCGTACAATGACCTCACCGGCCCCGATTTACAATGTTCCAAACCATTGAGCCCGGCTCAATTCTTCCAGTCCTACGTTCTTCCTGGAGGTCAATGTAAAGGGACACCCTGCCCAGCTTAAGTTTCACAAAAAATGAGAAAATGTTATTTCAAAGTACCTCATATGTATAATGTTAAATTTATATAAAATACCACAACGATCAATACACTTGAATACAACTGCCCCTTTCTACTTAAAAAATCCAAATTTTATAGTGTCCACAGCTATTACTTTTATGTAATATATTATGTCTATTTTCTATTATGTAGTGACCAACATCATACCTCATGGAATAAAATTGTGTACCAATCATCATCATATTTAATTATCATTTAAACTAAATTACACATATTCATACGATATCTACAGGCAAGAAAGTATAATGCCCGTGCAGCCGTCACATCTTACATATCATTACAAGGTGTATTGTACAATGAATGCAAATTCCTGTTCCCTGAATGGAGATGATTGTGAGATTTCCGAAATCCAATTTTCCAGCAAGCCACTCTCATCAAAAAGCAGAGAAAAGCAAGTTTGAGTGTCACAACGAATCTGATGAAAAAAATTCAACCACACACACGGATGGAGTCCAAATCAAAATATTTTGTCTGCTTTAAAGAAAATGAATCCTGATGAAAACTGATTCCTCAATATGCAGAAATCCCCTTGTCAAACGAAGCTGTACTTTGAATAAAAATCATAATTGTACCCAATTTGTGTTGACAATGAACAAAACAGTTCGTTGTATATACAAATAGGATTTCAAGCAACAGAAACACTGTCTGTTCTTGGAAAGGCTTCTGGGCCTTTTCACTCTCGCTTAAATTCTAAGAACTAGGGATTATTTATAAAAATACATTTGTCGGTACTGGACAAAGGCGAGTTTTTACTTTTACTTTTTTTACCTTTTCCTTGAGCAGCATGTTTATTGTGACACAAAGTTTTGTGTTTTTGGAAAAATCGTGGTATATCGAGTCAATATTAATTGACAATTTCCCATCATAGTTGAATATTCTCCCAACTTAATTTCCCAACATTTTCATGATTACTACATCTTGTCCGAACGGTAGGATATGTGGGAGTAAATAAAAAACATGTGACATGTATTTTATTCAAAATGTATTTGAGTCCAGGATGATGATGATCATCAATTTGGAATAATCTGTACAGTTAAGACGGGGAGAGATGAGAGTATCTCATCTCTCTCTCTCTCTCTCTGAATGGACTTCATTCTACTTTAAGTACTCGGCTGGTTGACTATGTAAATAATGATCCAAGCATTTTGTTATTCCATTAGATATGATGAAAATGTTTTTTTTGGAGTCGTCGCCAGCCCAGAATTTTATTGACATTGAATCTCCACGCATTACTGTAGGAAGATTTCCAGGATGAGCACATACTACACACACACAACTGGAGAGAAAGGTGGAGAGAGATGGAACATAAAAAGATTCAAGACAAATATTTAATGATCCTCACGTAGTTAGACCAAACAAATTCAAGTATCAAATGGCGTCCACATCATCCTTGTAAAATAACCACAACATCCAATACACCCGTCCTTCCAATTAAACCCCGGCTTGAATATTGATAATTAACGTTGGATTTTCCAGTTTTAGACTGAAATATATTTGACACCCAGGGAGGGATGTGCTACAGATAATACGGTATTTAGGGAGAGGGAGATGGAAGAACTACTGAACTAATTTTGACTTTGTAATCATTTTCTCTGAGTTTTGAAACATGTTTTCCATTTGTCTCACCATTTATTTAATCATCATCAACTATCCTCTCTTCTTGCCTAATCTCCTTCTCCTTTAATTGACATCAGTTGTGTGTACGTGTGTACGTGTACGTGTGTGTGTGTGTGTGTGTGTGTGTGTGTGTGTGTGTGGTCTGTGTGAAGGAATGTACCAAAACACAGAGAGAAATAAGTTGACAGTCAATAAATGTCTATTGTTTATTTGAAGAATCCTCTCCCTTCTTCTAACTAAGTAAATATGTGATCAGAATGGATTTATCCGATCTACAAGAGGTGTGTCCATACTATTTTTATTGCCAAAAAAATGTCCAATCAGTAGATATTACACGTTGCTCTGTCTTGGAGGGGATGATTTCATGGAGAGTCAACAGAGATCTAAAATAAATTGTTAATAAATATGCTTACGGTCAGCAACAACAAGAGAGTCAAGGAATGACTTGGTGGTCCAAGTCGTGGAAAATATTTTTCATTTTCACATAAAAATATGAATATTGGTCGTCAGAGAGAGAAAATGCAGCGTCATCATTATTAATTTTTCTAATTTGAACTCTGACTTGTGAGATTTGATCTTTTACAAAATTAGATGATGCATTTGCTCAAAGTCTGATTTTTGATGATTTCATCACAGAATCTCAACCAACTCCCTTTTTGTTTTACTCTGTATTTTTTCATCTCTCGGAAAGATTCTCTCCCTTCTGAGAAGGGCCTTCTTTGTTTTTATTTACGACTCGTATTATTTGTTGAAGAAATTTTTATTCCTTACTTTGCATTATTTTACACACACGAGTTTATGAAAATATTATCATTAATTTTTTTTCAAAAGTCTGATTCGTGGAAGAAGCCTTGCTGACTTGTTGAAATTTTGAGCTGACTGCAGCTAAAAAGAAAATAAGATATTTGGACTGATTTTTTATATTCAACAAGATGTCTGCTACTATATATTATATGACTAATAAGACATTTTAATACAGGGTCTACTGCATAATAATTATTGTGTGTGTGTAGTTTTATCGGGGTGAAATTTTCCCTTCCAATCAACTACGGCCACTCGTCCATCCATCACAATCTCTTTTAATTAGATTTGGTCAATCATTCTCTCTCTTTCTCTCTCTGTGTAATGTCATCAAGGTTGAGCTAGGAAAAGATTCTTTTGGCATGAAAATGGACAGATCCAGAGCATTGATTATCAGGGATCCGGTCTGGTCTAAAAATTGTTGAGAGTTAACGACCTCCGACCTTCAGACGAACCTTCTCCCTCCAGATATGGCAAACTGAAAAGGGATGGATGGATGCAATCGAATTTCATATTGTTTTGAATTTTCCCATGTCAAAAGTAATGAACTCTGAGTCTCTGAGAGAGAGAGAGAGAGAGAGAGAGAGAAAATGAATGATTTTACCTTCTCTCAACAGTTCCATGAAAGTTTTACATAACATTAAATATGTGGATGGGTCCACATGTCCAGTCTTGACCCACGACCCCTTCTCTCTCCTCTGTCTCATCCCTACATGTTAGTAGGTGTATTTTTTACAGTGTACTTCTTTGATTATTTTTATGCTGACGTTGCTTCGTGTATTTTTTAATACTCCTCATCTTGAAGAGACATGGGCCTGTACAACAGGAGTCTTCAAGGTTACACATACACACTGATTTATTATTGGAAAAATTGAATTTTAAGTAAACTACATACATGAGATAGGATTTTGATTAATATATAAGGTGCATTATAATATCCTGTATATAAATCGACTCTTAATCGTGGTTAAAGTCTCTCCTTCCAGAACCATCCACTGACCTTATCTCCTTTCCAACTGTGATGACTCCTTGTGTGTGTGTGTGATTATCTTGGACATGACTAGGAGAAGAAACTAGGCAACTTTATCATTAAGTAAACTATGAAGGGAAAAATGAAGTAAATAATGTGAGACTGTTGGATGGTTCAATATTACGTGATAAATATTAAATAACAACTTTTTTAATGGTCGACCGAAATGACAAATTTATTCGTATTTATTACATAGTGGTCAGGATTGATTGGGTGTTTTGTACAGGAGTGCATACTAAAGGTCCTAATTTACAAATTATAATGTTGCCAAGAGAGTAGACAATGATTGTATTTAAATAATTATCAATTAATAGTGCAACTCGTTGAACTAAACCTCTCTCTCTCTCTTCGTAAATTTGTTGGAAGGAGGAGGAGGATCAGAGGGGATGAGGAGATGAGGAGGAGGATGGTTGATTATAACTTTTTTGTGAGAAAAAAAGTCCAGGGGGATGGATGGATGGATGGATGGTGGTAGTCAGATTGAATGGAAGATGAGATGATCTGTGTGTGTCTGTAATTGGAGGATGATGATGACCCTTGCCCCGTCACCTTGGTCTCATCTTTACAAAACCACTGTCCTGGCTTAGTTTCGGTCTCAGTTAGCTCGAAGTTGGGCTAGTAGTCAATTCGGATTGTCGAAATTTTTCTCAAGTTTTGTAGTTAGGTCGTCATAAATAATTATGAAAGTCCTAGCTTCTTTACTACTCCTCGGTAATTGTTTTGTTCATTTTTTGAAAATAAGAGAAGAAGAAATTTAAATTTTTACCATTTATTTTGCAATTTATTCTTCTCGTCAATTTGAGCGATTTTTTTAATTTTGGAATGATTTTTCTTGTGAGGCTGCTAATTAAGAAAAGAGACATTTTTGTGGTGTTAAATTGTAGGTTTTTGGAACAAGTGGAATTTGTAGAATGTGTGACTAAATTGTTTTTCTGTGCTTTCCAATTGTTACAGGAGTGGTCCTTTGTGGATGCTCTGGCATGGTGAAACGGGCTGCTAGGTAATTATTTTCGAGTTTATACGTAATTTAAATAGCTTAATTAAACAGAGTTTAATACAGGATCAAAATTATGTCTTATATTTTACTCAACTTCGACGCCGTTGCGTTCTCCTTTCGTTGCTATTTAATCTATTTGTCTCCGAAGTCGAGAAGAACAGTGAACGGCGTCGAAGTCTAATATTTTTTGTTTTAAAAAGTACACAACTTGTTTTGACGCTTCAAGGTCAAACAAAGCAATTACCTGAAAGACTGTACATGTTAAATCCTAATTTTTAATAATCTTTTATTTTTCAAAAAATTTACAGCACCAGTCTGTTTCAATCAGGCAAGGAGTACGTGTACAATTACAAGGCTTCAGTCACTGCTGGGTCATCCGATTATGTCTCATTTGCCTCTCTCTTCAACCTCACTGGTCATATTCATATTGCTGCCAAGGGTAACAACTTGAATGTTCAACTGAAAGACTTGAAATTTGGAGTTTACAATGGTGAGTACGCCATTGACCGTAAGCCAGAGGTTCAACTCCAAGCTTACCAACAACTCAACGCCCTCCAAGAGCCCTTCCAAATCTCCACCGACAACGGAGTGGTACGTGACTTTCTTCTCATTTTATTTTGATTACCCCAATGCTTTCTCCGACTTTCTCCAATTTCCCAAAAATAATTCCATTCTCTTCTTTCCTTTAAATTGCAAACTCAGATTTTTATGCTAATCAGGAGACAGACAAATCATTATTTTGCTCTTTAATTCCTAACCATGGACAATACATGCATAGATACACTCTCTCTGTGTTATTATGCAACGAATGACCCTTGCCCTCAGACTTTTGCAATATTTCAAGTTGACTTTGAGTCTCTCTTATCAGTGATTAAGTTATCATTATTAGACTGAGACGAGTGTACTTTTCAATGTGCAAAGTTTTCACTAATTCAACTTTTATCAGTTTTCTGAGACTGAAAAGTCAGTCAGTTCAATCAATTCCTTGACTTTTACTCCTCACCCTTCCAATCTATACCCATTTAGTTGCACCATCTAATCTCCATGTCACTCTCTGTGTGTGTGTGGGTCATGTACAGGTCAAGGGTATCGTCCTCAGTGGTGACACCCCCGAATGGGCTAAGAACATCAAGAGAGGTATTGCCAATGCTCTCCAACTTTCTTTGGCTGACGTCAACGTCAATACACCCGCCAGCTTGAACGTTCTTGAAGTAAGGAAAGAAAATGTTTTGCGAATTTTTTTTGCAAATATTTTCTAGACGCTATAATTAAATGCAATTTTTTATTTTTAGCACACCATCGTTGGTGACTGTGATACTGACTACGAGGTTATTCCTAAGACTGATAGCAGGGATGGCGTCACTGTTGCTCAAGGTAAGAATCATTCCTGATCATGTTTAATTTAATTTTTTCAGTTAATTTCTAAAAAATTCAGACAATTGAAATTTTTTGGACTCTATTTTTTCAGTGCGCAAATTCCGTTCTCACAGCAAGTGTCAAAATGCCGCCGTGCAAAACAGACTTCCTGGTGTGTATTACCATTATTGTCCTGATGATAACTCTAGGGTGAGTATTTTCCCTTTTTTCAAAAACTGTTTTAACTGTATTCAGTGCAAACTTTTTTTTTGCAATTTGTTTAACATTGTTTCTTTTTGACCGAATTTCACAGGATGTGTACAACTCATCTGGTTTCGGTGTTTACGACTTGGAATTGTCTGGAGGAAATTTGGTTGCCAAGAAAATCCTCGCTTCATCCTCCGTCAGCTACCACATCTTCAGTGCCAAGGGACACAAACAATACACCTATGCTCAGTAAGAGATATTACATTGTTGGCAAAAAATTTAAGACGTGTAACCCCATGAAATTTGCAAAAAATAATGTTGTTTTCACAATTTGCAATTTTTAGAACTGAACTCACCTTCGAGAGCGTTAAGGATGGAGCCGGTGTCGGATCTCCAGCCAATCCCCAAAACTTTGACAACATCAAGTACGTTTTCGACCAAACTTTCGATGATGATGAAGATTTGACCAAACCACAACCTTTCTACTTCCATCACAAGGCTGGAGCCCTTGATGCTGACAGTCAAAACAAGGCTGTTGAGGCTGTAAGACCCTTTCCTTCATTGTCTAACTATTTTATTATTTCTTCTACTATTTTATTTAAAAAATTGGCTAATAAATTTTGATTTAAAATCAATAGCTCGAAAACTCCATCAACCAATTGATCGACTCTGTCCGAACCACCGGAGTGTACAAGGATCTTAAGGTAAAGATAACACAAAAAATTATCCGTGATTGCTAGCTAGCTAGTTCCAGCATTCCTTGTGTGTGCAAAAAACAATTTTTTAACGTTTATTTTGTGTCTAAAGGAATTCCACCGTGTCAGCCCCTTCAGCATTCTTCCCCACATCAACGCCTTGGACTACGAGCACTTGAAGGCTTTCTACGAGAAGGTCAAGGGAGACGCTGATGTTTTGAAGAAGAAGGTTTTCTTGGACTCTTTAGTCATCACTGGAACTGGACCAGCTGCCCTCGTCATCCGTGACCATATCAAGGATTCCGACAACTTTTTCACCGTTGGTCGTCTTTTGGCTTCCCTTGTTTCTTACATCCGTAATCCCACCGAGAAATTAGTCAAGGAATTCGAGCCCTTGTTGAAGCCCACTACTACTACTCGTGCCGAGAAATTGTACGGTCGTGTCATCGACTTTGCTTTCGCTTCCCTTGTCAAACGTGCCTGCAAGAAGAATGGTTGCAAACAATCTGGTCTCCTCGACAAATACGTCAAGTACTACTCTGACCGATATACTGCTGCTACTCATTTTGAAGAACAAACTGCTGCCGTCGCTTCCCTTGTCAATATTGGAATTGGTGGAGCCTCCGAGAAATTGTTGGCTATTGTCCGCAACAAGGATGGTAAAAATGACTTTATTTTATTCAGTGACTCTACTCCAACACTGAAATGGGGATATATTTAAATTAATGACTTTCTTTTACTTTCTCTTGATCTAGTTGACCGAACTGTCCGTGTCCAAGCTCTTCCAGGGCTCAAATACTTGGCTCTCAAGAATCCTCAAGTTTTGAAGCAAACTCTTTTGAACATCTTCTTTGACCGATCAGAGCACTGCGAACTTAGGTCAGCTGCTGCTAAATACGCCGTCATTTATGCCTTCCAACCTGAGATTGTCAACCAAATTGTGTTGTACATGTGGACTGAGAAGAGTCCCCTTGTCAAGAACTACGTCTACACTCTCCTGAAGGGAGTTGCCGGATCCACCCGCAGCTGTTTCCAACAACAAAAGTTAGTACGAACTTTCTTATATTGCTTAAAATCATGCAAATCATACAATGTGAGCAGAAAATGCAGAGTAGAGTGTAAACAGTTATTGAGAGAATCAGTCAATTTTCAAATCACAAAGTTTGCTTTACAATAGGCAGTATATGTAACGAACAGTACATGAGCATATTATGTACACTAGATATTATGGCATTTATTGCGAGAAAACTTGCAAAAATTTACATACATACACATAATATCACTGATAACAAGTATTGGAATATATGGAATAGTCATGCAATTAATTTGACGTTTATGTGTGATACGAGTTCAAAAAACATTTTTCTTTAAAAATTGATGAAAGCATAATATAATGAATAATCAAGAGGATATGGGCACAGCCATCAGTAGGCTACTTCTAGATTATTCAACATCTCATTTCTTTTTCTTTTTTTGAACTGGACCTGTTGCTGATGGTGTTGAAGGCAAGTCTTCGAAGGATTGTTGCTTGTCTGAAGAGGCACTTAATTTCTTTTTGGCATTTTTTTCTCTACCATGTTGTATTTTCTTTGTCAGAAATTCAGGAATCTCATGGAACATCAGTGAATGATCCATGCAGAATAGCGGGTTCTTTCTGATTTTGATGTTGGGACACCCCCATATTGCACAAAGTGGCACCCATTTTCCTTGCGCCTTTTGCTTGGGTATGATGATATTATCTCCAGGTGAATAGTAGGTTGGATGAGAGGTAAACCAATTATGACTATTATCAATTTTTTGAAGAAGGGTTGCATCATTCCGTCGTTTACTGTGCTTTTGGCAAACTACCTTTTGGTCAAGACAGTTTGTTGTACAACCTCTTGGACAATACACAAATCATACCAAAATAGTCGTCTTTCCTTCGTTTTGTCCTTTGGGTGTTGTGGTTCTCTCTTGTAAATATATCTGACATGTACAATTGATCCATCAACAGCTCCTTCAACTTGGCTCAGATTTGTTAGTAGTCTGAATTCTTGGATCTCGCCATTGAATGGAATCAGTTGTTGTATATTTTGGAGAGG
>WJFB01002671.1:0-17475 GCA_009870185.1 Pygmarrhopalites habei
TTAATTAAAAATTATGAAATGCAATTAGAGGATGGAAACTATTTTTTAAAAAAACCACACATATGTGCTAATATTCATGTAAAATATTTCAATTCTACATGCAATATTCTTTCTGCAAAAAATGAAACCCGAGTTTCTCGGGTTTTGGCTCTCACAATACACAGAGGCAAAGAATGCATTTCTTAAAGGGTTATTTGGATACCTCTGAGAGAGGTATACTCGATGCCAACTATTTTCGTATTTTTTTCGTCCGGCTTTTTCAATCATTCGCCGCGAGCACATAACTCCAAGGATAACTCGGTCATCCTAAATTTGCATGTATGCACCATTACCTGGTTTGAAATGTGACCAGACAACTTCAAAAATGGACCCGGAAATAACAGCACAGTCAAAACGGTTAAATGACGACTCAAACTGTGTGTGTGTGGAACATGAAAAGCATACAAACAAAATTTTCATTTACAATTTGTTTCAGTGGAAATTATGGAAAGTCTGACTTAAAACTTGTGTAGTTGTAGAACAAGAGAGTGAAAGATGACATACGTAGATTCGTGGCCCCAGGGCGTAAACTTTTATCAACATTTCAAAGATGAACACACCCAAAAAGCCCAACTCAGCATAATCTGTGGAATTGGAACAGAACAACAAAAAGAGGAAGGTCAGCATCATCATCATCACCAAAAAGTGAAAGCAACTTTCACTTTCACAAATTCCTTTATCCACTTTCACTTTTCATCCTTACAATTAAATTGACTAAGCCAAGGTGGTTGGTTATAGTGTTCGGCAGCTACACAGGCAGTGTTTAAGAAAACAAGAATGATGACACACCAGTAGAACCTTTACATTTTTTTGATTAAAAAGAGAAACAGTTTTCAATTACATGAATCGTCAAATTAAATAACAAATACATGATACAAATTGTAACATGAGACATACCATTGTTGCTTGACAGTGTGTCGGATCCAGTAGCGAAAGCTTTTTTCAGCTCTACAGTCCAAAAAAATTATTAGTAAATCATGTAATAATGGAAATGGAATAAATAGGCTACTACTTAGTCACAATTTAATTTATATATTTAATTCCTCACCTCCAGAACCGTCGACATGCCCCTTGATTCCTGACCTTTGATTTTAGGTAAGCTGCACGAGGGAACCCTAGAACATTAAGTAAGCGCTACTCAAAGAAGTTTTAAGATCATTACTACCTACAGCAAGACGCCTAGCTACTTTCTACAACTACCGCTTGTCAACTATTTTTGGCAATATTTCAATAAATATCATTTACTTGTATATTTAATAAATTTTTTTTTCTCCACAAAATTACGCAAGACTTTTGATATACTACAAAATTACAATCATTTCTAAAGAAAACTACAATTTAATTTTTATATACTTTGTTTTTATAAATATATACCAGCAACGGACTTCTATATGTACAGACAGTAGAATAGTTACTGTTCCAAAAACAAACAGTTTTCAGATTGATTTACACAGATTACTCAGATTACACTGTGTAAACCAATCATCAGAGAGAGAGAGAGAGTCAGCGAGAGAGAGACAGAGACAGAGACAGAATGAGAAAGAAGAATAGTAATCATAATAATAGGATAATATTATAGGCGGCATAGTTTACACTATTTATGCAAATATATTATTTCTATGCTGTCAACTACATTAGATCTGCATCCCAGATCCCAACCCGACTCAACACAATCAATCCAAAAGTATAAATTAACATTTTTTCATAATACATCCTTCCACAAGTCCTACTGCCACTAAATATTTATTCTGCCTCTAACTGTCTACAATCATCATCAAATGTGAGATTTTGGACTAGAATTAGAGAGAGAGGTACATTGACACCTACCACATCACCACCACCACACACTATTATTTGGACTAACAAAAATTAAGCCACACTAATAGATCTAACTCTCTAAAAACTATAAAATATTCCAGTAGGTATTACACAGGTAAGGACGAATGGGATGGGATGGGGAAAAGAAAAAGGTATTCTTGATGGATACTTACATATTTCGGAGTTAGTTTGATAGAAAGAGATAAAGGGGCTTTTCAACTCCCTCGTATATATACCTTACTTATGTATACATGTGTGTATAAATGCACCCCCTCCTCTTCCTCCTCAAAAACAACTTTGTACAACTCTTTCTCTCCACACAAGAAAGTTCATGGGACTCTGGATAAACTAGGAAAAACGTCTATCGTTAAAAATCGATACCGCATCATAAGTGAAGCCAAACTAACTGCCCACTAAAATTATCAATTCTTCCTCCTCCTTTTTTCCTTTCTCTTTCAACCAGGGCTTCACAGTGTGAGGGTGTGTGTGTGTGTGTGACTAGGGCTAGGCAGTACCTGCGGACGACTAACGACTACCAATGAGACACTGTATGATCATCTGATACTCTAGGAAGAAAAGGAGACTACTGTAGTACATAGTAGGGACAGGAGAAGGAAGAGAAGAGGGGAAAACCCCTACAAAAAATCTCTCTCCAACCACCAAACCCTGCATACAATTGAGATTCCATGCCTAGTAGACTCCCCAAGAGAGCGAGAACGACCACAAAAAGAATTGGAGGAGGACAATGCAGCTAAAAAAAGTTTTACAAAAATTTCACTAGGGCTTGATAAAAAACTTGTATACACTGTACACACAGTCATAAGAGAAAGAGAAAGTGAAAGAGAAAGTGGACGAGAATGGGGAGAATTGTACGTTATACTGAGTAGAGTAGACTGGGAAAATAGTAGGATTCAAATTAAAAAGAGAAAGAAATCATGAAATTTACTCAATAATAAATCCTCTCCCAAATAGAAAAAACTTGAATAGTTAATATTAAATTATTTGTCTCAAAATGACAAACTGTGTTCGTACTGGACTGTGAGTGCGTGTGAGTTGTGTGTGTGTGTGTTTGTGGGTTGTGGGTATCTTCATTTTATTTACTGTGAATTTAAAACAAATGGGAAACCCGTGGTCCCTTTTGTAGTAAATAGAGGGTACAGGGAGAAGACAGGCTGTTCTGAATAGGCTTTGCTTTTGATATTTGAGAGTCATTGTGTGTGAGTGTTGACGGGTGTATAATATGGAATACATAATATCATAAAAAAGGACGCAGTGTGTCTGTGTTTGTGATGTGATGTATATCCCCTATCTTTTTTTTATATCTACACATTATGATGTGAAGGGGAGAAACCGACTGGATATTATCTATCGATATCATCTATGATATAATCATATTATAATATTCACAAGTAGTTCCTAGTAAGACATACTGTATGTACCACTACTAGCCTACTACTTTCAACAAACTGTAGTCATACTTCTGCTGCTCTATGGACAAAAACGCATCAAAATAAGCTTGGACTATCCTAGTCAGGGTATGTAGGTATCCAAATAATAATGTATAAAGTAAGGAGAAAGAAGAGAAGGGAAAAAAATGAGAAAAAAAAATTATACATGTTTTCTATCATATATTTTTTTACTCTGTGATACCCTACCCAGGTCACAATACCAGCACAGTGCATAGCATTCTCATTTTTTTGAGTGAAGACTCCTACCCTACAACGAAAAACGAAAGAAAAATAATAATCAGAATAATATACAAATTTCTTTCGATATAAGTAAGTGGTATAGAGAGAGCGAGAGAGAGAGAGAGAGAATAATATAATAATAATAGTATTTCTTGCACAGTACGGAAATTGTACAGGAATCATATAAAAAAGAAAAAGAGACAGAATGGATAAGAGATAGAGAAAGAATAGAGAGAATAGTTTAGAGAGTGCTGTAGATACACAATGAATACTAAAATAATGTTGCTGCTAGTAGTATTACTGTATATACGGATATAACATGGTGCAGAGCAGTGCATCTGCTTTTACTCTTTTCCTAAAACAAGTGACTAGGCAAATGGATATATTAGCTAAAGATTATATAGATAAAGAGATAGAGAGAGCTACCAAAACCAACCAACCAACTTTTCTACAACTGATACGAACTAAAGAAAGAGAGAGAGATAGATAGAGAGAGAGTGAGAGAGAGAGGTTCATTAAAGGTAAAATAGTAAGTCCGTAACGAAATCTGTGCCTGGGGAACAAGAAACCGAATGCCTTCAGAGCACCAATCACCTTTGGAGGATTTCTTCGACTTGAGTGGAACTAAAGTACATAATCCAGATCATGCATACTTAGAAGGAGGTATATTATATATTGTATCGGAAGTCTGATTAATTTTACTATTATTGGGTATTTCTAAAAAAATTTCTTTGACGGAAAAGAAGAATGGAAAAATTAAAACACATTATTCAATATATTGTAGACTCCATAAGTGGACAGGGCAGTGAACTACAAAACTTTCTATTTTTTGACTTTGACTTTGACTCGCTCACAATTGAATGGAAATGGATGGTTCTCTTTTTATTGTTACGGCTCTTGTCAGCACGTTTCAACATTTGGTTTTTGAAACATTCTCTACGTAGACTTTGAGTCATTGTTGTAGAAAATCTGAAGGTAAATTATTACAGGAAGAAGTGTTCATATAAAAAAAATTCAAGTTTAAAATCCTTTAAATTAAAAATCAATATTTGTCAATTAACTTGTCAATTTGTTGAGACTAAAAGAATAAATGTAGGGGGATGAGAGAGGAAAATTGGGAACTCAAGATGAAATAGGAGAGTTTTTTACACTCCTCTTCTTCCCTTCATCTTCCCTTTTTTCTCATAAGTACATGAATGAAAATTGACAGTTTGTTGAGTCTATCAGTTTTCTTCCTCTGAAAAATGACCAACTTCCACACACACACACACAACTCAATCAATTTAGCTTATACTAAGTCAATATTACTGACGCATTCCACATTGATTGTCAGACACACACACACCCACACAAAGAGAGAGCGAGAGTAGTTCGCAAAACGTTATGGATTGAGGAGTCGTAAAAATATGAACACACAAGAATAATTTGTTCAACTTTTCCTTTCTTCCTTTCTTCTCTTGAATATTCTAGTAATATTTTCTTTTTTTTTGCTGTGTTGTCATCATATATCATTATAGAATGGTGTAACTTGTATGTCTATATGTATCATGTGTCTAACACCTCAGCCTGTCATTTTAAATGTGAAAAGAATGAATGATAAACAACAACAACAACAATAATCATAAATAATTATTGTTTGTCATAAAAGTAGTATTAATGATATATAATTTTGAGAAAAATTTTGACATCGCACCATCATCGACGTCTTCCGTCTCATCTTCCTCTTCCGTATCCGTGCTGCGACTTTTCCCCAGTGCCTAAGAAAGGAAAAGAAAATAAAGAGAAGGGATTAACTTTCACTCTGTATACCTTGTAGCTGAGAATGTTTTTTGTTAACATTTAAATTTCAGTTTAAATTAATTTTCTCTCAAGTATCACAATATGTCAATTGTTCAGACTCTAAACTTTTTTTCAAAACAGACACACACTCGGATACAGACGTGAGTTGGGGGAAAGTGTTTAATGATCATTCCATCCCTTGGCTGTCATCAAACATACTCTCACCCTTTTCATTCTTTCCCCGAACGACACTAAATACTCTAGTAAATTGGGATGAGAATTTTTGTGGAATGAGAGGATGAGGGGGAGGGGGAGGAGTGTCATTATCAATTAACCTTGAGTGAGTTTTATACCTTGAGTTTTTTACGCTTTGCTGCTGCTCGCCTGCGAGCTTCCATGATCCTCATTTTCTCTTCTTCTGATGTGCGCTCTTCAGCTAGAATGACCTCCTCGGCTTTGCAGATCCACTCGACGTAGCCATTTAACTCACGTTCTAACTGTTGCTGGCGTCGGAGTTTGAGGAAAGCTTGACGGTTCTCCACACGTTCTCTCTCTTTGGCAAATTCACTGTTGTTGTCACGGGTGAGGGGAAAGTGTGTGGAATTTATTCACATAATCATTGGAGGGGGGAGAAAGCACATGAGAGAAAGTACAAGAGAGAAATATTAGTTTAGAGATTTATATTTCATCACATATGACTCATATATTGTAATTTATGGATACGTCCACCAAGAGTTTGTTGTTTTAAATGTGATTGAGTAACACACACAGAAAGAGAGTGAAAGAGTAATTTCAAGAAATGTACCCGGAAAGAACACCAAGAACGAGGTTGAGCATGAAGAAAGATCCGAGCACAATCTAGATGGAAAAATAAAAATGATTTATTGGATTAAGTAATTGTACTGCACTTGGAATGGAGAAATTATTATTGCGACAGACATGGACAGGGATGAGGTGAAAGTACACAATTTTGTACTCTTGTGTGTATGAAATGTATTTTGAGACGGGACAAGTCTATAGCTATGAAATATACATAAATACATATTGATTCTCTTGTACAGTTACTTACGAGAGGCACAAAGTAAATCCAGTTGTACGCGCTCCCTAGAGCATCCTGTGAATGATGTCACACATGGAAAATAGGAACAATCAAATTAGTTACATTTTGTTACCACCCATTTGTTGCTACTTTAGTTATGATGCATTCTACTGAGCTGTTAAATTTACACAAGTATTTTGAGGGATAAAAAATGTAGAAGAATAAAAACTTACGTTGGTCTGCAAGAAGAAAGGAATGAAAGAAAGAAAATATTCAACAATTATTATTAATCGCCATTCTTATGTATACATGTAGCACTCCATACATTACTCTACTCACATTCCAACTCAACTTTGGCTTGACATTCATAGCCAGTTGAATGAAAAGTGTGAACAGATATTATCAACAAATTAAGATTAGAGAAAGAGAAAGTATTTCCCGCCTCTACTATGTATATACAAAGTGGGGAATTAGACCAACCACACAATCCAAAGATTAATTGTTGAATATTTTTCTTTTGTTGATAAGATCCATTTTAAAGTATGTAATATGTATTCACACACATTTTACAACGTGTGTGGAGTTGTGTGAATGATTTTGCTTACCCAATAGAGAATTGCTGTCCATCCCTCCATAGTGATGCACCTTTTGGGGTTAACAATCGTATTTATAATTAAGGAGGAAATTATCGTAATTACTTAAAAATGTTTCTGAATTGTATCAGTATTAGGGGACATACTGGAAGACGGTGAGCATGGCAAGCCCAATGTTATCAAATGAAGTGATACCTGAAATAAGTAAAATGATGAGTTGAATATTAAAATGTGCTAAACTATATCAAATTTTTAGAAAATGAAACGTATAAGTTAATATTGATTTCAAAATCTAGTTTTTGAAAATGACGAGTCAACATATGCAAAGATGCAAGTATTCATGGCTCATGAAGGTTCTAAACCTGATCAGCTTAGAGTATTCCTGTTTTTAAATCCTTTATTTACTTAATTAATTAAATTAATTAATTTCTGAATTACCGAAGTTAGGCCCCACCCATTTATCCTGTATAAATACAAAATAATTAATTTTAAATTAATATTATTGTTCATTTTGTTTGTGCGCCCTTTCCAAATTTATGTATGACACATCACCTGACACATTGAATTGTTAGGGTTGCAATAGTAAGAGCCCTGTGGAGCCCCATCAAATCCATCTTTGTTGCATGGAGTCGGGAATTCACCTTCTTTGACTATCTCTTCTACAAATTCATTAAATCCAAACACGGTAGGGTCACTCATTTTGTAAAAAATTGTCCTCGCGTCACACGCACTCATTTTCAATAAACTCACCTAAATTTTCAAGGCTGTAACAGGTCCGATGTAAAACGCCACAATAAAACTCTAAACCAATAATGGCGAATATAACAATGGCGAATAGAACCAACAAACCAATCTGAAGAAGTGGAGCCATCGCCTACACACATTAAATTGTCAGAGAAAAAGATAAATACATGTTATTAATTTTTAATTAATTAATATTGTTCATTCATTTTTGTTACGCCTCCCAAATTCATCTACAACATCATTTTGAAATGTGTTCTCAAAAGCCCCGGAATTAAATAAGCTTTTCATACAAAAAACTGTTGTCATGGTTAATATTTTTCAAAAATTATTTGTAAACCAGGTGATAACCCAACAACACATTACTTTCCTCGGATTAATTAACCAAGACAACAAAACATTGGTGGAATAAGTTTTTGACCTTTGACTTTTACAAACCCCCTCCCTCCCCTCCCCCCATCACCCTGTCGAATGCAATGACTGCAATGAGGATGCTTTTCTCCATGATTACAATTTCGTGATCCCTCAAAATGGTGTATAACATGGCAGGATTAGCTCAAGTTTTGTTGAAATTTTCTCTCTTCTCATCCATGCCACATATTACATATATATACATATATGTATGTGTACTCTCTAGGTAGACACACTCTCTAGGTACTACTATGTATTGTACACTAATAGGATATTTAATAAACTCACCTTTATTATCGATTTTAACACGACCTGTAAACCTACATTATGACACACACACACAAAGACATCACAGTTACTCTTTGTCATTTTACTCCCTTGTCATCATCACCAAGAATCTCATCTATTTTACTAGCACACAGTGAATACATAAATACCATAGTAGTGACTTTAGAACATTGTATTGTAAAAGGCAATGCAAATATGAACATCGAAATCAAGATTCTCATAACAAAAGACAACGTCACGTTCCACAAAATGTGAACATGACAGTTCTACAAATTTTGAGCAAATACAAATCTCTTTTTGAAAATAAAATTAATTTGCAGTATGAAACAAAATAATGAAGCTCATAAAAATATGAAATTTTTTTTCCAAAGTAAATGAAAAAAAGCAAGAAGAATTATAAACTTTCCATCTGACCATAATCATATAAATTACTTTGACAAAATTGATACATTTTGTGTAGACTTCATCCTTCACAGGGAAATCATAGATGTTGAAAGACGAGAGAGAGAAAGGAGGGGGAGGGAAGATAGAGAAAGCATTTAGTCGTCTCATGGAAAAGAGGAGGAAAAAATCCCACTTTCATGTGAGTAGAAAAAAAGAAGGGGTGGATGTGACCAAAACCTTTAAATGTTTCCTCAGAAAATCTCCCGACTTTCTCTTTCTTCCCTCCTTGGTCCCAGACCAAAATTTCTCTCTCTCTCTCTCTCTCTCCATTCATACACAAAATGTAACCATGCAAATTTTTTGGGAGAAGAGCTTAAATTAATCTTATTTAGTACACAAGAGCATGCTGTCCCCTCTAAGCTTTGAGGTTAAACAGTGAAAGGATGAGGAAGGGAGGAGGAAGAGAATTCTTTTCAAGGGAGAATTTTTTTTTATATAAAATGGAATTCCACTCTATTGAGATAGAGAGAGCATAAGGAGAATGGGAGGATACTACTTCTCGTCTTTTTTAAACTTGTGAATAAAACATACAAGTACTATACACTCCTGAAGGGAGTCTACACTGTATTTACTACCATAAGAGGAACATAAGGGATTAAGGAATGAGTGGTTTCTTTGTACAGGATTCTCTAAAAAAAGAAGGGAGACTACAGGGTCATAATCAACTACATTTATTCACTACAAAATGAGTCTAGCATTTTCATGTGACTACGGACTAAACTTGTAATACTTTTTTTTTGTAAATTATTACGTTGTAACTAGGATTAACTAAACGAAAACAAAGGGAAATTAACACTACATCACACTACAAATACTACTAAATACTACAAAAAGAGAGTGATAGAGGAATAGTATACTCGGAATTCCGGATACGAGTTTTAAGGGTCGAAGCACTCGGATGGCTCGAAGGGTTCGAAGGTCAACCCCCACATCATCCCCAGGAACCAGGAGGGTGATGAACCTGGACAGAATCATGAAAAAAGAGGAAGAGAAAGCAAAAAATTTCTAATTACTAATAATTCACTACATCTTGTATTTCTTCTAAAAACATTTAGACTACAAAGTACACACTATGACATTCAAATTAGTACTACATGTAACTATTTTGTATGACTATTAATCTGAATTTACTACTGTAAGTTAACTGCATTATTCAACTAGAACTAAATTTTTATGGTTAATTTTATCACTAGTTACACAATACTGGTTTAAACTATTTACTAGATATCTATGATTGTTCTCTTAACTATGAATTATCTAGTACAATTATTCATTTTTACTTTGTGTTTCCCGCTAGAATTCGTACATGACAATTGAGAATTCATTTTTTAAAAAAATGTATAAGATTGCATTAAAATCAAAGTTGACTGACCAGTAGACTTTATTTACACTCAAAAGGGGAGGACGAGTGAATATGGTGTGTTTTATATTGACGCTGAGTTAACCGTTTGCCCATCCCCATTTATATTGCTGTTGTACAGGTAAAGAATTCCACGATGTAGAGATATAGAGAGAAATGTGAAGGTATAAACAAGCATTTGTGAATAATCACATTGTTACCCAGGACATAGACCGTGTGTTCAGCGCATATTATTATTATGAAAGACAATTTATGTAAACTCGTAGTCGCGTTTACACTCACACGCATACACAGCATATTTAATATACAGACTGAAGAGTATTTTAGCTCCTGCATTTCAGAATGTTTAAAGGTCATCATCATCATTTCTTGGCAGCGACAAAGAGAGAGAGAGAGAGAGATAGAGAATTTCTATTTACTCAATTCTCAAAATATTCCCCTCCTCGAAATTCCCTGGTAGCATAGCAGACTCTCCTCCTCCTTCATTATCCATATTTATATCTCACGTCCATAATATATTTGCACAATTAATGAACAACCATGATGTAGACCTACAATATCATTATTTAATGACTCTTCCCCTCTTGTCACATTAAAATCCATAGTTCATGAGACTCAATTATTATTTCAGAAGCACGACATACATCCACATACCTTCACTTCCCCCTCATCACGATTACATTTTACTATTTTCCATGTCCACTTCCTCCTCACTAGACATCCAGTTTTCTCCCCTCCTCACAACTGAACCTTTTCAATTTCCTTCCTTCACTTCCTCCACACACAAACACACTAATTTTGTGAAATATTTTTACCCTATAAATATTTTGACACGAGGACTTTATACAATAAATATGAATTAATTAATTAATATTTTTCCTCCCTCTCCACTAAAAATAAATTATTTGGCTTCATACGTACTCATAGTAAAGAATTTACACTTGTGTGCCTTCCGTGTGTGTGACTTACTGTGGAGAGAATAATGGTTGAAACAAATTGAGGATAAAAAACATTCCATTAAAGTTTTATTCTCACTCTCTGTAATACAGAGTTAGTCTGTCGTTATTAAGGCACATCTTTGAACACAGAAAGTGAAGAGGATGAAGAAAGAATGAACAAAATAACCTTGCCTACTTCCTTCCTTTCCACAAAAAAAGGATACTAAATTTTCTCTTTTCTGTGCAACAATTTTTTTGTAGTGTAATGATGAAGATGGTACAGAAAACGTTGCGTATGTGTGATAGAGAAAGTGGAGCAGTAGTGAAAGAGCAAATGATAAGCTATTTAATAATCCGGTTCTTTTTTTGCCATGCCTCTGTGACTATTAAATTTGAGTTATCAAATATTACTATGCGTATACTCTGTCTCTACCTATATTAATATAATACACGACTACAGTCTCCTCAGCTTCACATGTGTACAAAAATATGTTTTAAACGTCATTCCTCGTGTACTACTCCACTCCACACGAAGCAGTAATGTGAAGACTGTGTGTGGCCTACTGTAGCAGATGCATTTCCCTCTCTGTTTTGACACCTCTAGAGAAAGAGAAAGGGGAAGGAGAAAGTATAGTAAAATAGTTAAATTTATGAACAATTTTAATGGGAAATGTACCCAACTCCTCTTTCCTCTCTCTCTCTCTCTCTTGCTCAACTCAGGCCTCACTCACGCAAAATTTCTGATTGTCAGATGAGAGTGAAAGTTTAAACTGCTTTTTACACCATTTTTTACGACTCTTAAACGAAATATTGAGAATTGAGTCAAGTACATATTTACCACTATGACCATTACACGTATACATAAAAGTGTGTACACTTGTGTGCAACTTTCACAACTTTCTCCACTCCCTCTATGGATACATGATACATATGGATATAAAAATACATGAGGAAGTGTGTGTGTCAAAAATGCACTGTATTTTTGCCGTCATATCTTTGTAGGTTACAAGTCTGAAGGATTTTCTATGGAGCTCAAATGCTATAAAAAGAAAACACACATGCACACACACATTCCCTCACTTTCACTCTCGCACACAAACTTCATATTGACTTGCAAAGAAAATCGACTTGACACACACACATGGTACACAAGGAGGAAGAAAACCACTGAGTTTGTATCATATCATTTGAATGGCTTTTTCCTTCCCTCACCCTCATAACTCCATAACGTACATTACTACCCTGTATAACTGTTTTGGGGGCTGGAGAGGAGAGTAAAAGATAAATTCACAAATGACTAACTAGGAATCGTCCTCACGAACGAGAGACTGGGGAGTGAGTGGAGGAGGAGGAGGAGGGAGCAGGGGAAAGTAAGGGGAGAAGAAGGATAGAGATTCTTGGTGGAAGAAGAGGGAGAAAGTAGTTGTACAATGTATACATAATATATATAGAGAATGTGATGCATCCCAACGGGAGGGAAAAGGGGGGTCATGTTATTATATTATAATGAGAACTGTCATCCTATATACGAATGATGATGACAATAGAGATGGAGGAGAGGAAGAGTTAAAAAGAAACTTCAAAGTTCTCCCCCTCTCTCTCTCTCGGTGTGTGTCTGCACTGACTGAATTTCATAAAGTTTTCTGCTCAACTACTTTCCTCATCCTCCATCTCCTCCTTCTTTACGCCTCCTCCGTCTTCTTTTCCTGTCCTTCGTGATCCTTAAGTCTCTCTCTGTCTATGAATCTTAGGAGGGAATACCATGGAATATTACATGGCTAGAACTTGTTAAGGAAAGCCTTGAGTGAAAAAGAGGTTGCAAAAGTGGGCAACTACTAACTTGCTACCTTATATACTTTCTCCTCTTCTCTCTCCCTCTCTCAATTTCTCTATCATTCCAGATCCTATGTAGCATAGCATTGTAATTCTAAAAACTCATGTGGTTTATAATACTTCTCTCTCTCTCTCTCTCCATCCCATCTCTATCTTCTCCTTCCCAGACGCTTTCTCTCGAAAACTAAAATCCTTCTTCATATAGATTGTGCAATTTACTTGTTATACACTCTCCACACCCTCGAAAATGAATGTACATCCAGCACGCGGACAGATCTAAAAACTTGTGTTGTTACTTTCTAAATTTAGGTTGCTCATTCCCTCCACCGTAATTACTTAATTTGAGTCCGGGGGAGATGTGGAAATTTACACTGTGCATCCGCATCATTCATCTTCAACTTGTCAGATGTAATCCCAAGCTAATGTAAAACTCTTCAATAATTCAAACCCCGGTCCCCAGTTCCATTTTTTACGGTACGTATTTTCACATTGTATGGATTATGTTACAAACTTTCAGTTCTCAAAACCTAAAGTAAGCAACACAACACACGCATACACACGGCATACATTCAACGTTGCTAAGGCTACCCAACGCGCATCTGCCTGTAATCTTTGATTGCTGCAATCACGATTATATACGCATGTAATTTAACTCCACACTCCTCGTACCCAATGTTGTATGATTTAAATGGAATTTGAGGGGATGATGAAAACACAAGTATTTTGAGTGCAAATATATCTTCACTTTCTCTCTCTAGTCTTTACCCTCCATCTCCACGGGTTAGCTCACCATTTAAATTCAACACAGAATGTTTTAAAATAGGTCTCAATTGTCATTAAATTCCCCAGCATTCTATAGTAAGTTAACTGTACGAGTAAACTAATCCACTAATTTGTACACAAAATTCACTTCTCTCATGACTAGAAATGTGTGTGTGTGGGTGTGTGCGGAGTGTGCCCTCCCCTCCACTCACACGTCACACACACACATTTTTATTTATTGACTAACCCCTATGAGTTTTGACTTGACGTCTAGCGTACACTTTTACCACTTGTGGTTTTACTAGTGGCTGCTGCTAATCAGTTTTCTATCTCTCTGCAATGCTAGAGCAAAAAAGTCTCTGCAAGGAAAGGGAGTGGAGCGAAGGGGAGTTGAAAGTAGTCCGAATTTTCTTTTATACCTTTACGTTGTGGGAAATCATGTTTGTGTGCGGAGAAAGGATCATGTTAGGCCATATCAAGTGAAAGTGTGTAGTAACTCAAGAGAAAACTAGTCAATGGATATAATTGACGAAAATGAAAAAAGGAGGGCAGATTAAGAAGAGAGGGCTTCATTGCATGTGTTTTTGTTTTGATTTGTTTGTTAGAATGAGGTTAAAGAGAGAAAGGGAGGAAAATGTGTGATGAGGCTTTTTTGACAATTTAATTTCATACTAGTTTTGAATTCAAAATTTTTCAGGTCAGGAGAAAGGTAAAAATTGGTAAAAGGAAAAAAGATTGGATGAATTTAATTGTTTTGCTTTCTCTTCGATTAAATTTACTGGAAATTAAATCTCGTGGTATTACGAGTGTCAGTGACCATTAAAAAGCTCTTTTAGTTGACAAAAGAATTCCTTTCCTATTGAGTAAATCAGTTGAAAATTTTGAACTATGAGATTTGTCGTTAAAAAGTCTTGTCAGTAATACTGACTGAGCATCGTGTGTAAAAGGGAGAGAAAAATGTTTATATAGCTGATAGGAAGAGAGATGAAAGGGAATGGAGAGGGATTCCCCCCTCCCCTCAAAATGTTATTTTCCTCTACTACTACAAATTGGACATCATGATATGACAAAAGTTTTCTGGAATTTCCTGGAAAAACTGGGAGGAAGGGGAAACTCAACATGCCGTTTTATGACAAGGACGTTCCTCTTGATTTCCCAAAATTAAGTATAAAAAGGAAACTATTGAGAGAAAAAATGGATGGACTTATAATTTCCCTGTCTCCTAATATAATATTTATAAGTTGATTGTACATGTACATGTGTATAGATTTGGAAGTCGAGAAAGCTTTTACGTAGTTGAGGGGGAAAAGGATTGTTAATTTAAAGATACTATTACAGTGTGTGTCTGTGTGTGTGGAGGAAGTGTAATGGTGATGGTGCATGCATTGCAGCTGCCCTCCCCCCATGAAAAAACCAAGAAGGGAAAGAAAGGAGGAGGAAGCCGAAGAAGAAGAAGAAACACAGAAAAAAGAAAAGTCTAAGAAAGGATGAATAGGAACTTTTTATACATTTACCAGAGAAAGAGAGGGAAAGTGGGAAAAACTTTACTTTCTGTTTTTCAAGAGCATCATGTATTCGGCCATGTAGTGGAAAGAGGTTGTTGTAGTAAAAGTAGGAGAAAGTTTATTTAGGTTTCTTCGTACATACATGTACGTATGACAGAGTGAAAGTGAAGGAAGGGGGAGGAGTGAGGGACAGGGTTGGGGAAAAGATATTGTGTCACAATTTTTCGTATTTACTGGTTTCTTTCTGGCCACAGAAGAAGATATTGTGTTAAGGACAGGCGGAATACCTAGAAGGGAATGCATGCAGATTGAATGTCCTGGCTTTTTCATAACGCGGGATTCAACTCACTGGGTATCCTGGAAACCAGTTTAAGTGGTCTGAGCACACGAAAGGAGCGAAGCATCCGTAGGTCGACTACTTCCACTTTGGACTCGACGAAAAGCGTCATCGTCCTGGTATCCCCCCAACCATCAGACCCCATTCATTGTATTTGTTTGATTGTGTGAGAAAAACCATTTGCCAATATTATTATTCATCAACCTTCAATTTTACTCGTCTCTTCTTATCCTATTCCATTCCATCCTATCTCTCACCCTCCTTGTCTTCTACACACCTTTCTCTTTTCAAATGAGGGGAGGAGTAAATCTATTCATCACATTTTACCACTGACAATACCCGACGTCGTCTCGAATATTTACCTGTGCAGTACATAAATGTCTACAGCTGACACTTTCGCAGAATATCAGAAACCTTCACCTATATTTCTGCCTAATACTCATTTTGTGTACTCACAAATTGCAAACCCTTTTAGCATAAACTTAGTAACAGTAAATTAACTTATTCTTAAACAGGCTAAAATAGACACTTAGTTTTTTTGTACTACTTACTGAATTAAGTACTAGAAAACCACTATTAAACGACTTAAGACTAAAATTTAAATATGACACTCGTGTTATGGAATTTACAAAATATGATCCGACTTTCACTTTCCATGATACATTTACCCCTTGTTAGCTTTCACCATTAAAATTCTACTGTATCATATACACATTGACAATCTTCTGAAGATGATCCGTACAGCGTGCATATTAGTAAGAGATCGTACACAATAATGTTATACGTGTGTATTATACAATGACGTTTTAAAAGCGTAAAATATTCAAATTACATTAACTCTCAGTTTGTGTGTGTGTCTGTGTAGTGGAGGCTAAGACTCGGAAAGTGTCCTACATATTCCGTTTGACAAACCTTGTCAGTCGAGATCTCTCTCTCTGTCTGTGTCTGTCTCTGTGTAAAATGTGTGTGTGATGAAATGTATGCACCTATCTTTCGTTATTCATCTCTATGTAGTACTGGTACTCCATGATGCGCGGTTCAATTTAATGACTTGCAACATTTGACCCATATTATCCTCCTCCCCTCCTCCCCATACTTTGCTATCTCTACATATGCACGCTCACATGCACAAGTAGTCAAGGATTATGTAAGTCGAGACAAATTTTATAGTTTGTCCAACAAAGGGAAAAAAGACAGTCCTTCCTTCCCCTTGGTGGTCTGTTGTATGTCCCTATTTGTGTGTGTGTGTGGGGAGATAGTACCAAAAATAAAAATCCGGTTAACAGTTCAAACTGTACGTTATTGAGTAGACTGAGTCACATTGTTTGTGTGCCATACACAAAAAAGGGAAAGAGAGAGAGACCTCATATTCTTTCCTGCCTCTACTTTCTCCATTCTCCATCCATGCTAAATTGTACAGTCTGTCTCAAAATGATAGGGTCAAGAGTTTTTTTTGCGATTTTGAGAGCATGCTGAGGATGACGATGATGCAACAGCAGCTTAATTATACACAAACTCAAATAAAAATCAACACCGGCCATAATTTTGGCGGTATGTGCAAAAATGAAAGCACATTTTAAAAAATTGACTGTCTCAAAATGATAGGGTCAACGACGTTTCTGTTAAAATTTTTTTGATCCTTCAGTGGATAGTGGCTGAGACTTAATCTACGGAAGTCTCTCACCATATCGCACAACAATATTTCTGACCCGACTCAAATCCATTGACCCACTGTGAAATAACGAGGTACCTGCAATCCCATTTAAGCACATGTAAATTTGTGGATTTCCTCAAAAAGAATGCTGTAACTTTTGACCCTGGTGACCTCAGGAGCTGACGTCGTAGGCCAGAAGCCTTAGATAGTGGCCCTATATCCCCTGCAAATATCAAGCTGTTTCGA
>WJFB01002672.1:0-17455 GCA_009870185.1 Pygmarrhopalites habei
TTTGTTCTGTTGGGTCTCGAGACCCAAGCTAGCGTCTTATCTAGAAATTCTTTATGTGATATGCGACAGTGATGTGGGGGAATCTTTCCGCAATGTTCCCATTTTTATCTTCCCTCTGAAACTGCCCTAGAATAACCCTGTATGTACATTTTGAGTGTGTGTGCCGTGTAGTGTGAGAATGACAAATTTTGGTATTTAATTAAGCCAAATAATTATGAGAGATGGATGTTAAATTGACTGGGTCCACTTTGGACATTACAAATGACTTCTGTTCAAAATTTTGACTAGTAATGATCTTTGGAGGACCTGAATTTGGGGATTTTTGAGGTGAATTCGTTTACTGTAATTCAACGTTCGATTGTTTGTTTGTGTAAACGACGTGGGATAATTGTGAAACGTATATTGGAGTAGGACAATAGGGAATTTGTTGTTGGAAAATTTTGGTGGACAAAAGTTAAGCCATGTGTATTTACTAGTAACTATGTGTAGGGAAGAGTAAAGCTGAGGAGGAACGTTTTTCCCTTTGGTGCAGGCTTGAGACTTGTCAGAGACGCCAAAGCTTCATGAGACTGGGACTCAGTAAGCGAGAAACCGTGGACAGAGAAAGACGTGTTGATAAACACACACTTATACTATATAGTTAACTCACTGCACTGACAAGATCATTTCACATACACAAGCACACCTTTTGTTGTGAGGATCCTCAATCTTAAAAAGTGACTTTAATTCCCAAAAGTTTTGTAACCATAATTTTTGAATATTTAATATTCCGTGACTTATTTTTTGATTTGGAGAGAAACGCTAGAACTACAACTTTTTGTGCCAAAATCCAAAGAGATTTACTAAACGGTAAGAAACTTTATTCACAATTTTATTTAGGGATTTCAGTTGTATTTTTTAAACCTTTTTTGAATTCAATATGGATTTCTATCATTTATTATCTGTACACTTTCTAAAATTCAAAAAACCCTGTGTTAGACAGTCTGTGTACTGTACAGTTGTACTGTATGTACATAAGTCAAACTTACTAGCAGTTTTCATCCATGTTTGAACACACACACAAAGATACGTACTCTCAGTGGTTAATATCATGGGTAATGTACTTTTTATCTGGAATTATCCATTCATAACTGTTTGACAACTATAGGGGAAAGGATTTAGCCACAAACTGTGTTACATACTATGTGTCTGTGTCTGTATGTTGTATTTAGGAGGTTCTGTTGAATCCGTGAGGTTTTTCACAAACTAAAAATAAATTCATTAGACTTTCCTTCTTCATTTTTTTGTCTAGCAGAATTATTGCAGTAATGGCGAAGAGTAAATAGGATTTTATACAGTATTTGCTCGGGGCGTTGCGTTTGTTCGTTGATTTTCCCCCTTTGCTCATCATTACACACACACATTTCAGTGCTGTTCATCCTCTGACTCACATTTATATTTGAGAATATCCAAACTTGAATCACCCATGCTCCAGGCTATTGCAAAAATCCTAAAAGAATCTTCTCCTCTGTTAAAAATTGTCTACTCTTTTTTTCGCCATTGTACAATTCGGTCGTAAATTATCCTTTCTGTCTCTCTCTACTATGTATGTAAGACACAAGACACACACAGCACAAAGAGAGAGAGAGAGAGAGGGATGCAGGTGTACCATTCAGGTGTTTCAAATCTCTGCTAATTTTTTTTGCCAACTTTTCTTTGTGAACTGGTAGACAGAGTGGCAAGTGGGGGTAGGAGGGAGGGGAGATGTGTGCAAAAAATTGTATACAGTCCATAGTTTTATAGATTGGATGCATACGTGTTGCAAACTGTTCTTGTATGATGACGTTAACTGATGTAGACGTGGAGGGGACTCTCGTAATGTTTGACTTAATGTTCAATTCTTGACGATTCTTTACAATAGTCGTATAACCACATTCATTTTTACTCCTTGATGCCGTGAACAAGTCATAAAAATGACTGGGATTTGCTGTATTACTTGAATTATACTGTGAGACCACAGACGATCCTTCTTCTTCAGAAGAAGAGTAGCATAAACTTGTACGAGTAGTTCTTTTTGATGATCTAAAGCCAAGAGAGCCAAGAAGAAGGAGTCTTGATCATTATTACTGTTCTCATTAATTGTCTTTTGTATCCCATCCTCAACGCCAACTTTAATTTATGACTATTTTCTATCTATCTCTCTTTTTGTTTTACTGTTTCTCTGTCTCTTCATCTCAACAACTCCTCCCTTGGTTCTCTCTCTATTATGCACAAAATTTGCCTTTTTAAAAAGAGAATTCTCCACCCTTTACTTCAGTTTATAACGATCCAACTACCCCTGACCTGGTATAACCTGAATTTGTTAATTGTAATTATCCTTCTTATTCTTTATGAGTTTGTTCTTTTCCATTCCATTCCTCCCGGCTCTTCCATATTTAATATTTTGGGTACAATGTGCAATGCAGATTGTGTATCTCTCTCTCTCTGGATGTATGCGAGCGTGTGTGTGAGGATGACAAAGTATGATGTTAAAGAGAAATTGTCTCTATTTTAAATATTTATAGCTGCATAACTACTCAAATACTATTATCATGGAGATTAGTCTGGGTCTTGTCGGTCGAGATCCTGTCATGTCATTCATCTTCATGCAAATGGTGACAGCGCCATAAGAAACCATTGCTATTTACGAATTATAATTTCTCTAGTCAATGATGATGTGTGTGTTTGCGTCTGTGGATTTCATGTGGATGTGAGTCAAGAGAGAGAGAAAAAAACTAGATACAAAGTCCAGTCATGGAGTAGAATATTCATTACTTTTTCTTTTTTTCTCTCATGGATGAGATCATTGATTAAAATGTGTGTGTTCGTGCAATGCTCTGCAAAATCTCAATTTTCTCTCTCTCCCTTTCTTATAGAAACACGCAAAACAAATCCTTCATAAGGATTTATTTATTTTCAACATTTTTTCCCTACAATACAAAATAATACAGTGTAAGATAAAGAATCAGCATCAAAGTAATCTCAAAGGTCTTCATCAAATCGATGAAGCTTCTTCACCTACTAATCAATAAATCATCAAAAGTCTTACTATAGTAATCATCTCTTCTTTTGAGATGAAATTTTTTTTTGGAAAATGGACAAATCCAACACGAACAGTCAAATGTGTGGTCATTATTCTTGAAACTTGCAATTTAGATGGCAAGAGAGAGACAACTTTTCTTGCCAATTGCTTCTTTTTAGAAAAAGAAAATACAGAAGTAAAAAAACGTAGAATGAATGTGAATCTATGGATGGGTCAAAGGTATATTAGGCATGTCTTCAAGGTAACTACAAACTACAAACTACTACAAAAATAAAAATGGATGTGCAAAAATAGAGATAAGACATTGGCGATTCATTTAAATACAATTTAAGTAGTATCGACTATAGTTAGAAGAGTATGTTCAATAGCACACGTACACACACTATCGTGTCTTACATGTATAACCTGTCATCCTTATCTTGTCCTGTAGTCAAGTCTCTCTCTGAAACGATTCTCGTGCCCAAATGGCGAAACCCTTCAAATATCCACGTTCCTATGATAAACAACTTTTAGACGTTCTTACATACGTATATATGTACATATATATGTAGTATAAGAGAGACTGGGGAAAAACGACGTGGAGGAATTCTAATCAAAAATATAGGAATTGATTCCTTTTTTTAAAAGACTTCTCTCTCTCTCTCTACGTCTTTAAGCTTAACCGTTGATTATCTCAACAGGAACCAGGATTTCCATGAAAGGATCCAATCTCCATTTTGCGAATTCGTCTTCGACTATTAATTCCCATCGCACACTTCACATAGGCCTCATACGAAATTAAGTAAAGGCAGATCGGGCTCCGCTGGGAAGTTTGATCTCAAATTTATTTCATTTCATTATCCGAATAAATACATTAGCACAAAATGAACAGATGGCAAGAACAACTTTTGAATACCAAACTAGAATTATTCTAATTAGATTTTTTTCTTCTCTCGCTCTCTCTTTCTCTCTGTTATGGATGTATTAGACCAATATCGAACATTCAATTTTTTTGCACAATTAATTGCAGCCCATCCTATTTATACACTCCTAATTATAGTATGCACTGGTTTTTTATAAGTGTCTTAAAGAAAATTGGTGGTGACTGCAAATTTGTCCATGTAATACTCTGCGTGTGTATATATAGGAGAGTGATTACTGGTTGTGTGTGGTTACTATAAAATGTGGTCGTTTAGTTTAGTAGGAGAGGATAGTCTCAGGCAGCGGTAGATTCCAGCTTGTTGAAATGACGCCGTAGTTAACCTTGGCATTCGATTAATTACACATTACGTAAAGGGAGGAGGTCCTCTCCTATATTTGTGTAGATAGGCTTACATGTCATAAAATTTAATATCAAACGGCTGTCTAGTTTTAAACCAAATATAGTACTCGAATTTGAGAACCTCCTCACATTACATTCCATGTGACAAAGCCTAGTTGAATTGGATTCTCAAATTTATAGCCCCCTCATTCATGCCTTCACGGATTCTGTGACAAGAGACAAAAGAGACAAGGTTTCAATTTTCACTAATTTTTTAATTGCCACGTGGGAGTGTAACTAGTATATGTAATCATTTTTTTACTATCAAAATATGCTTACTCTCCTCTCTCTCTGTATATGTATTTCCTATGTATGTAGTTAGTGAGTCGACGGTGACTGCAATGTGATAGGATTATTGCAACTTGTCCCGGCATGTTTGACCTATTTTCATTATTTATTATTAAGAGAGAGTGTGTGTGTACTGTGTACAAACGGTTGTGGTTGTTGGTTGTGTCCGTCGACACATTTTCCAGTGTGTCATGGAGGATATAATACATCCTGTACTTGTTACATATAGTTGAGAGCTTAGCTGGAGATTATTTTTATTGCTTCATGATTATTTACTTGCAAAAATTGTGTATGTACGGAACAAATCCGCATAGACATACACACACTTGGACACACACTCTCATATCTGACAGGACAGAAGAGGCGTGGATTGACCACAGAGATAAATTCCTCACATTGAACAGACCAAGAAGTGACATATCTTTTTTTTATTTTTTACAAATAACAGTCAAAGAGATTCCAATTTTTTCATCATCCACATCGCATTTTCTTCGATCGAAATGTCGGATGCCACGTAAATAATTTTATCTCTCTCATCGATCGTCAGCAAAAACTAAACCTTCGTTGACTCGTGCCAGTGTGTTTTCTTAATCAAAAATTTGTCATGTACAAAAAAAGGGGAAAATTAGTTGTGTTGCAGCAGAGAGTGCGAGAGGCAGTGAGTAAGGAAGAGAGAGATAGGAGCAAAAAAATGATCATAAATTTTATTTTGCATTGCTAGTCAATATTTGAAAAACTCGACGGCAATGACATGAACTTTGCTCTTATTTTTTTAAACTCATAATTAGTTAACTTTTGCTATGTATTTACTTTGAATTTGTTACAAAATGCAATCTCCGCATTTAAATTTGTATTAATATTTTTTTTGTAAGGATCTTCAATCTTTTTAAAATAAATAAGCAGACGACAGACTTTCCACTATGTATACCTGTGTGTGTGCATTATGTGTACTTGGATTGTGTTAGTTGAGACCACATGTAGATTATCGTGGTACCACGCGCGGTTGAATTTAGCAATAAGGAAAAATTAAACAGGGAAATTAAAAGTGTGTGTGGCTTGTTGTTTGTCAGTCAACTGGGTGCATTGGTTGCTGTTGAAAATACAGATTATTGACACTTCTCCAAACACACACACACA
Organism: Pygmarrhopalites habei; assembly: GCA_009870185.1. NCBI lineage: Eukaryota > Metazoa > Arthropoda > Collembola > Symphypleona > Arrhopalitidae > Pygmarrhopalites > Pygmarrhopalites habei. The sequence goes on from WJFB01002672.1 coordinate 5,787, forward strand.
AGATTAGTCGTACAAAATGGAAAAAAATGGTCAAATATATAAATTTGAATGGAGGATATTATAATTATTTATGTAGTGGAATTTCACATTTTTTCTCTAATATTTTTTTTTCTTCCTGTCACAAAAGTTTGCAATGAAAAATCCTATAGGTCAAATCATACATATATTTCGCTTGTGAGTGTAACCTTCAGATATTTGTGTGTGTAGTATGCACTAGATAATTTATATGTAATCTTGACATAACTAGTACTCGGATTTGGATAATTGAGTTGAATTTCAAAATGACTTGTTCTGTCATCAATCATTGGCTTTGTATTCAGGAGGAGAAAAAAACGTTGTACTATCAGTTAGAGAGGAAATATCTCGAAAATTATAATAATATTATTATTAATTTTAAAAAAACGTATTATAGTGGTGAAAAAATTTAATTACGTTGATACTGCGTACTTTACTTGGGAATATTTTCCATGTCCTCTTTAATTGTCATATTTTGCGTTGACTCATGACTGGGGATGATTGATACATTCCAATTAATGGTTAGTTGGATAAAGAAGGAAAAATTAAAAATAAATACACACCACACATCTAAAAAAGGGAGAGACACTCTTCACTCTTCTAAATAAACATCATTAAGGTCTAATGTATCTGCGTCCAATGTTGGTTAGTACATTTATTATGTGTCAGATAAAAAATGAGGAAATGAAAATTATTGATGGAGGAGAATTGACTCATCTTTTTGTAAAAAAATATTTAGAAAGGATGTACTTAAAGAGGAGAGATGTCAATTAAATATTTTCATAGGAAAAGACCAAGTCTCTGTATTTATCATTGACTGTGGTCTTGGATGATTAATTTAGGTTTAGGTTTTTAGGTATTTAGGAATTTAGCAAAGGGGGATCTTAATTCAAGTCAATGTTGAATGATTAAGTTCAATTCTAAAAATTAGATGAGGGAATTGGAGAGTTGAAAAAAAATCATGTCAAAAATTAAGCCAAAAGAAATACTATGCAGGAAATAATCATTATAAAATAAATGGATCCATACGAGTAGAATTAAGGATTGTGTAATGGGGAGTGAAGTAAGAATACCTTGACAAAATTCAGTCAGTTGACTATTTAAATGCAGAATTGTAGAAGAAGAACACATGTTGTTGAATTATCCTCTGCGTTCACCCACACACACATTGCAATTTTTGTAATATCTAGTGCCCTACGTCCTTCATCGACATTGTCCCAGTTCTTCATTACCTTAATACAGTATTAAACTAGATAGTAAGTGACTGTGAAATGTCTAGTGAATTAAACAGGGATTACAAGGAGTATATAGACAATATCTTTTGTAAATATAAATAATAAAAAAATACAGATATTGGGGGCTGGAAATGTTGAAGACACAAATTATTTAAGCCCACTTTTCCCAAACATTTTCATGTATCATCCCATCCATATCTCCACACACACACTAAAAACATGCAAAACACAGACGAGGATGAAAGCTTCACACACACTCAAATTGCGATTCGCAATGTGTGGATAATTGGCACAGCAGATTACTTACTATTTTCTATTATATAACATGAAAAAGTTGTGCCAGCTCCAGAGAGTTTTACACTTGCTACGATATGATAGTACTTAATACAGAGGACGGATCCTCCTTATAAAATGTGCTAAATAAGTGTAACTCCTACTTTACACATGTGAAACTACAATATAGTGGTGAAGAAAAGGCTGTTTCATTCAGCCATACCATCATTATCCTGTGTAGGGAAAGGGATGTGTGTGTAGAAAAATGTTTTTTCTGAGTATTTTTAGACTAATTTCTCAATGAATGACTTTAAAGTGTTAAAATCTCAAAGTAGGAGTCCCTCTCTCTGAAGGGTCATCCTCATCAACCCTTGACCACCATCTCTTAATTATGATGAGTGAAATATGTACAGAGGAAAATGGTGTTGCAGAAAAAATTATTCTGTTCTGATTCAAATGAGACTTGTCGAGTCTCGCATTTCTCCTTCTTCTAGAGTTTAGAGTGTCTCTCCGCGTGGTTGTTGAATTGAATTAAAAATCGTAAAGGAGTAACCTTTGGACTCCGACTCTTTGCTCTGCTATGTAGTCTCTGTGTAGCTTTGCGGTGTGTATGGAGTCGTGGTTACAATCCTCTCTTCCTGTATATCATGTTTTTTTAATTTACAATATAAATCCTCCGTACATAACATGCATACATTAATATATTCAAACCAGACGAGAGTCCACTGGACATACACACAGACAAAGAGACTTTGCAAGTGTCCAAAGTCGAACAAGAGATGTGTGTACACACTGTAAGTACAAGTACAAGTACAAGCATGAATGTACAGATCGATCTACCCAAGCTCCACGAAATATAATATCATTTCTTTCCCTCCGTCACATTCGATACATATGTATACAATATGGTATTCAAATAAATATATTTTTTGCACATTGTACTGTGGCAGGAGGAACAGAAGTGTATAGTCTGTACTGTAGTGGATGAACTCGTTTGAGTGTCTAAATATATATCCCTATTACAATATTCAAACAATATTATGTATGTTATGCGTGTGTGTAAGAGAGAGAGAGAGCATTCTTGGAAGTTTTAGTGTAGAGAGACAGAGGATGGAGGTGCGAGGGATCAAAGTCCAAATTTTCCATACAATTCATCATTATCACATTCAGATGAGTCAAATTAACGTGTAGGTACACACACGCAAATTTCTTAAACAGACGACATGACAGAATTAACTGGAATGAATCTCTTCAAAGTAGATTTTAGTATTCATTTATTGAGTGTACAGTTCCTGGATACTTATAATGGAGGAAGAAGAAGGAGACGACAAACTGTCTCGTCATCCCAACTGGACTGTTCTTAGCTCTTCTTCCAGTCCTCCATTTCTATTTGCGTCCGTGTGTCAGAATTTACGAGCTCCACAAACAGTTCCTTCTTCGTATGTAATGTCACTTCATTAGTTTTTCCTTTTATCTTCATCTCGGCTCCACAACTCAAATGATACATAACATTGTCGGTTGAATAGGATGTGAGTACACTCTATGTAAATAATAATATGTGCAAATTGCTGTAATTCACGCTTCTTCTTCATAATTAAATGAGCAAAAGATTTAGTCATTTAGTTACTGTGTTACGCCGTGTGTGTTTGTACTGTGTACGTGGCTGGCTATTGAATTTCATGGAGTCTTTTATTATGGCTATAAACATGAACAAATCTGGAGAACCTTGGGCTTGAAACTGAAAGTGACACTCTTATTGTGTTGGTGTGTTGATAATGACCATGGTTTTTTCCATACACGCATAATATCCTACTAAAAGTTAACACATTATGACTTATGTTGTTAACACAATTTTGAAACCAAACAACACACACACATCTTTGTCAGATCCGAGTTTACCTTGTCATCATCCCCCACACGTGAACATTTTTGTTTGTAAATAAATTAAGTCAACAATCCACAATTTCTGGATTACCTTGTGAAGCTTTATTCTGATGACAAGTATATTTTGGGAATACAATAATACTGTCATACACTGTACAGAGTGAGACAGAGAGCGAGAGAGATTACGTAAAAAATAATATTTGATGGTGCCAGTATGTAGTAGTCATAAGTGTTGAGTGCACTGCTCCGCAATCCCTTATGCGTGTGTGTTTGTGTGTATCTACATCTCTTTATATAGAGAGAGAGGAGAAAGGAGGGATGTTGAAAATGTAAATAGCTGTATGGCAATGTGGGTAATTTGAGGTCATGTACTCTCTTCCCCATGTGGATTCTGAATGGAAAATTTCCAAGGAACTTTGAGTACACGTGCACAAATACACATACACAGTGAATAGAGTTATCCACTACCACTTTTACAAAATATTACATACCAACTCTACATAATCCTCTCTCTTTTTGTCGCTTCATACACACGTAGAGGAGAGATAGGAGCTTCCGTGCAAATACAAGAGTAAAACACATCATTTGAATACAGGGGTTCAATTAATTTCCAAAATTTTACAGTTTAGTTTGATTAAAAAGGGTAAAGAGAGAGAGAGAGAATAAAAGGTGAGAAAAATCTGTAGCATGAAAACACAATAATCTTATGATGTACTCTTGTGTTGTGGGTGTGTGTGGACGTCCCCAGGCATCTCTTTATTTTTCGAAAGAAACGAGGTGCAGTGGCAATGCAATGCACGTTCAAACTTGATTCTCCCTTCAACGTTCTAGTTCACACACACACGAACTGTTTTTATGCACATAGGTAACGTTGTGGAAGATGCCTTGAAGGAATGGAAAAGTACAGAAAGGATAAGACCTTAAGACTCACTTAAATGCATTCAAATGCGTATGTGTGTGTGTTTCGTCGGTTGAAAAGTTCTTTGTCTTGTTATGATATAGTTGGATGATACCTACACTCTTCACACAGTATAATGTACACAAAGGTTTATGACTCTGGTCTGATGCACCGGATAACTCCTGTACAACACATTACTCTTACACAACATTACGAACACACGTAGAGAAAAAAATTGTTGGATAATGTGTGTACAATTATTAGACACAAGTCCACAGTCTTAACTACACTTGCTTTAATACACAAGTCCACAGTCTTAACTACACTTGCTTTAATACACATGGAATTGCATTGCATGGGTAGAGAGAGTGTGTGTGTGTGACTGAGACATACAGTACACAGATAATGAAACCGTAGTAAATGCACAGATACGGATCCCTTTCCTTCCCCATGATGATGAGGATGTAAAGTGTGTGTACCAAGATGATATAAAAATAGTATTATAAGAAAATGTGTAAGGGAGGAAGCCATATGATATTCGGAGTTGTTTTGACCGAAATCCACTTTTTTTGTTTGATTTTCAGGAGGCCTTCTGCGTGGAGTTGGAGAGACAGAGAACCGCAGCTGGTGTTTATTAGGGACGGAGAGATAAGGTCCCAGAACAGCTGACTGTGGAACAGAGAGAGAGAGAGAGACCCTTCAAATACAATTGTTGCCGTTGCCTTGAAAAAGAGAGACTGGGGAAATCCTTCTTTTTTCATTTGCTACCTGCCTCCAATCCAAAAGCTACCCTCTTCGAGAATACGCATCAGAGCATCACAAGGAAAAAATAGCAAAAGTATCATTTAGTCGTCGTCTTGTATCCTGTCCAGACAGACACAGACAGACAGAGAGGATCAATTTGAATGTCAAGACTCTCTCCCTTCTCTACATAACTCATAATTACTAATATTTTACAAGAGTTATTTTTCCACAACTCAAAAGTGGATTCTCAAAAGTGAAGAAACTCAAGAGGAGGAGGATTGACAGAGGATAATAAAGGAACAGGCCATTTACCTCTACACTAAACTAGAAGAGTGTACATCCAGAGAAGAAAAATCACGGTTCGTGTGACAGACACAAAGAGCACAAGCACACAACCCTCTGGATCTTATTCAAATAAATCTTTTGGCTTTGGAAATAGAAACAGAAAAGTGTAGTGAATCAAATAGAAGAAGAAGAGTCTACACGTGTAAAAGTTCATACAAGATTCTATTTCATTTTTACAAGTCTCATCGTTTCAACTCCCCTCCATTTTACGTTTGGTATTTACATTGGAAACGAGAATAATATACACACAACCCATTTCAGTTTACTGATAATCAGTGGCTACTGTGACTCTGTGTGTTGTCAGCCTATGTCATTCCAAATCGTTCAGTTCGTTCACAAAAGTTGAACTTTGTACTGCTCTCCTCGTCACTTTAGTGGTGGTCCCGTTCTCCTTGTGTCTTTTTCCCACAACGACAACTGACTGACTAGACTGGGTACTCTTGTCCACAATTGGAAAGAACTGATGTCATTGGATTAATCTTAATATTACCAGGAGGAGGAAAGTTTGACTGTAGAGGAACTTTGTATCTCCAGTGTAAAGTGCAAAAGTTGATAAAAGGATTTTTTTGACGAACACAATCGAAAGTGATTCACTACACTATTACTGTGTACGTGTGAGTGCTTTTGTCGGCAAGTAATCGTTTAGTATTGTATTTACACTCTACCACACGACACTAAAAAAAGACAAAAAATTCTTTTCGTGCGTGTGTAATGTTGGTAGTGACCAGTTGTTCTCCAGACTCGAGTGACAATATGCCTTTCATCCGGAGGAAGAGGAATCATTCGGCGAGTGTCCGGAATAATCAGATTGAAGCCCAGGGTTTTGCCTGGCTCTGCTTCGCCCATGATCATTCCTGGTTTCAAGGGAATATCATGACCGACGATGAGTCCAACTACAGTTTGTACGGGAAGAAAATATCTGGTGGTGGTGGATCTAGTGCCAGCAACTCAGTCAAGGAAGATTCTAGCAGTGAAGAGTCATCATCCTCTTCATGTGTCAGACAAAGTGGGGAGGAGGAAGATATTGACGAGGAGGAGGATAGTGAATTGGAAGAGAAATTACAACAATTGATTATCCGAACGAATGCAAGTGTGGCTAATGCAAGTCGACGGGGACATCATGGGTCATCATCCTGCTCCACATCCTCCTCTTGTGAAGAGTTGGAGACGATTGAGGAAGAACTTAACAACAATGATCTGTCCATGATGGGATCCAGTGTACCCAAATCTTGTTCCTCTCCCACCTCCTCCACCGCATCCTCCACTTCACTCCCATCCAAAGAGTATTTTAGCGTGACCTTAACAGATCATTTCTCCGGACTGAGGTACCAATTACCAAAAATCACTGTGAATAATAGTAGGGATGAGAGGGGAGAGAAGAATGATTTGTTCATCTGTGCTGACGGACAAGTTAGCTTTGAGATTGAGAATATTTTCAAGGTGAGTGGACCTTTTCACTTGTTAAAAGGATTTCTTTGAAAGAAAAACAACAATTATTATTATTATGAAATTCTACTAATCTTTTTCTCACTCATTCATTTTTGTCACAGGGACAAAAGGCTGATATGATGATTCAAAGACACATTGGATCCCCATTCCTCCTAGGAAAGAAGTGCCTCGTGTACAATGGACCCATGACAATTGTCTTTAATGAAATTGTTGATGCCGGCCGGAGCTGGTGTCTCTAAAGAAAATCTCCTTCTATCTTAAAATATTAATACAATACATAATCTTTTTGTGTACATTAATTATTAGATGTATACTTGTCATATATACTAGTAATATCATCATGAAAAATTGTACAGATAGGAGACAGTCATCACAATTTTCCTCTGTCCAACTCTACACTAAACTCACTTGCCGTCTCGTCTGACTACCACTACAATATATACTTAAGTCATGTCCATTACGTAAGATTGACGGATGATGATGATGACGTTGATGATCATTTACTTAGTGAGGAAACTCATAAGCTATTTATCATGAACGTGAGTGTGTTTGTGTAGCTATTTGCGTAGAACATGTAAAATAATAATAATGTATTTTGTATTTCGTTCACTATCTCATTCCCGTTGACGATTTACTGCTACTATTATATCATAGAAGCTAAGAGTAATTACAACACCGGAAATTTACCAACTGTCAAAACGCTGAATAAATATATAACTTACTCTATTATGACTAGCTTGTATCCTAGTATTAGTATAAATTATGTCGAGAGTATTTAACGAAATTTAATGTAAGAAAACGAGAAACTGTAAAAAAATCAATATGATGTATTAGTAAATAATATGTGTGGAAGTGGTTACATGCTATTCATGTCACGCACACGCACACTAACATTATTTGACATTTGTCCTCTTCAAAATATTAGTTTTATATTTCCTTACGAAGAGAGAATGTAATTTAAAGTGTGACATTCACGGACTGTAAACAATTTTTTTTCGTTTTAAGCTTTAAATCGCTATAAGTCTTAAAAGAGAAAATGCTGTAAAAAATTCCAAAGTGACATTTTTCTAATTTAAGAATAATGAAAATATTTTTAGGTAGAATAGACAGTTTACTTGCCATTAAAATAGTAGAGTAGTGAGTAGTGAGTAGTGAGTGTAATTAATGTAGTCTAATAATATACCAGTCTTCCCTCGTATTTGTTTGCAAAAAGAAAAAATCTAATTAATTGGCTGACTGAATATATTTATGATGTATTTTAGGATTACTTGTAGATAAAAATTTTGACGAATTATTTTGATATGGTCAATCATGTCTGATTCAAACTATCTATCGTCTGTGTTTAACTATTCTAGTAAAATACCACCCCATGTAATTAATGAGAGGCTCGAGTGCTACAGCTGAACTTTTTTTTGAATCTTTACCATCAACGAATGAACTGGACTTCGTTGTATTTTAAGTATTTTTCTGTTCCTACATCATGTACGAAAAATGAAATGCCTCATTGTCTTAAATGTGACCATATTGAAGTGATGATGGTGATAATAAAGCTTATGGAAAAAGTGTAAATAATCAAAAATTTGATTAATCATCATTCAATATTATGGCAAAATTTTCCTAGCATTTATTTAAAAATCTACACGAGAGTAGTAACAATATTGAAGAGGTAGTCATACCGGAAAGAATAACATATTTTCTAGCTGATCTTGACTCTTTGACCATCCAGAATCTCTGCATGTAATTTGCATAGGACATCCATGAATCAAAACTTTCCTCAACTTCGTGCGTACTAATTGTAACCTGCAAAACATAATCATGAGAAAGAGAATTCAATCATTATTGAAAATTGTCAATAAAATAAATAAAGAATGATATTCTCCTTACATACTAGACTATTTCTTAAGTTGAGGTGACATATTAGTCTCAAAAATGGACTTGGGCACAAATTTCTTCTCTTGTAAATTTATTTGCTCACTTGATGCCTTCTGAAAAAAACCCAATAACAGCCGAAAAATAATAAATATTATTACAAACTTGTTACAAGTGTTAAAACAAAATGACGTTTCTTACCGAAAGCTCTCCTAACTGTCGTTCCTCACGTTGTTCTTCTATACTTGGCTTAAAGGGAGTGTATTTGTCAGACAGTATATTTTCAAGATTATAGCCAACAAGACCTGTAAATGCAGATAAAGACATTGTTAGTACATCAAATCCTACAGACTATTTGTACGACAAGTAAGCTAAATTTTACCTATAACAGCAGCGACAGGCAGCACTAATACAGGTGCGTAGGACCTAATAAAAAATGAAGAAATAATTTCCATTACTTTGAAGCCGACTTGACTCTGTATTTAATTGGAAAAAGCTCAAATTAAAAATATTCCAGTGTACCTCATAGCTGCCCATATAAAAGGAAGCATGGTGTATCAGTCAAATATGTTAGCACAAATGTGATTATCGTTAACCACAATCCCCAAACCAAAAACCGAATTCAATGCCCTTCAAAATTTGGTGGAATTTGAATGAGCATATTCGCAGAACTTCAAGAATGGCGTCTTGTGTTCACGTTTATTGCTGCATGGAAAATTTCTCATTTTCATCGAGTTGGAAATGGATGCACATCTTGTATTATTCTTCCCATGAGAACATGTCTTTCTTCTCACCTCATTCATTTTACAGACCATTTCAAAAAGACGAGTCATATTTTCAAATACTCCATACACGAATGTCATTATTTATTTGCTGTTGACGTTGAGAGGCAGTTCGTGTTGAGAACCATTAGTCCTACAAGTTCGGGTTCCTTTTTCTCCCATCCCTATATAAACCCGGAAATAGTGACTTGAATACAGTGAAGAAAACACTCAATAATTTTGATCTCGACAGTGGGAGAAAGGTGTGGGAGGCGGGGGTGAAAGCACTGTCCATTTTCTAATCCTTCATTTAATTAAAGTAAACACACGCACTGAATGTGTTTCTCCCATTCAACCAATTTAGCCAGATTAAAGAAAGAGTGACAGGATTGTGCGTCAGGGAAAGAAAGGAGACTTTCTCTCATGCATTATTTCAACCACACACTTTCTCCTGTTTTCTTTGGAGAAAGTCTCACCGGTGGACGTTGAATTTTGACAATATTTTTTCAAAATGTCTGAATCAATTCAATTCTTCAAAGGTTTGAAAATGCCCTTGATAGGGTGGAAAGCAAAATTAGAGGTATTTCATTTTTCAAAATAATTTTCATAAATTCATCGTTGATATTAATTTTTTGATATTTCAGGACAATGAAGATCGAACAGAGACAGTTCTCGACACACTATTACAGGTCGGCTATCGTCTCATAGACACTTCATACGAAGATGGAACGGAAATTATTGTTGGTCGAGTTCTGAAAAGATTTATCGGTGATGAGAGACTAAAGAGAGAAGAAATTTTTGTGACAGCCAAGGTGTGTTTTCATAATTTATTTACAAATTATAACGACAACGAATTTTAAATCTCATAATTTTGCCCTCAGTTACCAGCAATTGGAAATACAGCAGAACGTGTTGAATATTTTCTGAAAAAGTCATTGGAAAAATTACAACTGGATTATGTCGACCTTTATCTTGTGGAGAGTCCCGTTGGCTTCAACTATGTTGATGATTCCACTTGTTATCCTCACAACGATAAAGGTCAAATCGATTTGGAATATCATACAGACTTGGTCAAGATTTACAAAGCAATGGAGTTGTTGGTTGACTCAGGTCTCTCAAAATCCATTGGTCTCTCAAATTTTAATTCAAGTCAACTCAAACTTGTCATTAGGAATGCCCGGATTCAGCCAGCTCATTTACAGGTGTGTCATGTCACAGGAATATAATTTTGTGATGATAGTAAATTGTAACATTTTTATTACGAAAGATTGAGTGCCACCCTTATTTCCAACAAAATGAACTCAGACAAGTTTGTGAGAAATATCAAATTACTTTTGGTACTTTTGCTCCATTCACGTTTTCCAAGCAAGACAAGAAACAATGGCTGGAACATCGAGGCTTGGACTCACTAATGGAACGACCATCATTACTGAAATTACCCGTGGATGACCGAATAGTTAAAAACATTGCTGTAAAAAATCAAAAAACGTGTGAACAAACTATACTCCGTTTCCTCATTCAAAATAATATTGCAACACTTGTGAGTCCATCCACAAGTTCAAGTTCTCAGGAATACTTAAATGTATGCCATTTTATTAACTTCCTTCGTTAGCCAATTAAAGAGAATTAGTGAAAGCATTCATTCTGTGATAAATTTTGTTATTTTTCAGATTTTCAACTTTGAACTAACTGAAAAGGATTTTGCCCTAATGCTCAAATTGAACAAAGGTTCTAAAGGAAGGACATTTGATTTAGCTAAAATGATCAAAGAGTTAGTAAAATAAATGCTTATTATTTTATTTCGGAAACTGCTAGAATTAGTTCCAAAATTTGTATAATTTGAGTAATTTGTTTCAATAGGTTTGACGCTCACACGGAGTACCCCTTTCGTGCCCAGTTTTGAAATAATCAAATGAATTTAAAGCTACAATTTCAAAATGCAAGCATACGATTTTATTTATCAGTCATTTCCTTGTGATGCATTTACTTTGAATATTATTACCTTTTTTGAGATTTATGAAGGGCATTTTCAAGCCGTTGAAGAATTGAACTGATTTGAGATTTCTTAATAGAAAATAGGAGAAAGTGTGTGGTTGAAATAATGCATGAGAGAAAGTCTCCTTTCTTTCCCTGACGCACAATCCTGTCACTCTTTCTTTAATCTGGCTAAATTGGTTGAATGGGAGAAACACATTC
>WJFB01002673.1:0-17450 GCA_009870185.1 Pygmarrhopalites habei
AATTTGTGTCAATTTGTGAGCAATACTGACAGTTACCTTTGCATCATTTCACCTTGATTAAATCAGTCATTAAGCCATCCATGCAACGAAAGATGCACTTTCCCGGCATTTACTGAATAATTACTCAAAGTAATAAGGGGACGATCGAACACAGAATATTATGCTATGAAGTTAAAGAAGAGATGAGCTGAATTGACCATCTGTACAATGAAATCCTAATGCTATCATAGCATTGCTGTGAGAGACTCATGACTCAATCTTCTGCCCATGAAGGTCACTTTCGCTGGGAGTCAAAAGAGAGAGAGAATTTCAAGTTGATAATCGTCTTACAAATATGCGACATCATTTGCTTACTATTTTACTATAATCTTAATGTTTATTACATCTATAACAGTCACAGCCTTCGATTGCACAATATCTTCTTTTTCTTTGGCTGGGAAGAAGAAGAAACCTTTATTCAAACACCAAGAACTAGGATAGGATAGTCACATGACTGTCGAATTCTTCTTATCGTCTCTCTTCATGTCTCTCTGGCACACACACACACACACAATTGTAGACCACGAGTGATGGATAATATTCTCTCTCTCTACACTCTCCCTGCCGTCACCAAAATTCTTATTCTATTTAACTATCTCACTCTCAATCTACAATAAAGTGCTTTATTCACTGTATACAAAATATTGACTAAAAAAATGTTGAAGCAATTTTGCACGACATGGAGACAACTTTTTTCTAGTTGCATCTCTCCACCACAAAAAAAGGAGTTGAAACATGAACAAGAAAAAGAATACTCGATGGATTTGGCTGCCTACAAAATGTTGTTGAGAGAGAAAAAATACACAAAACACAATAAAAGAACTGTCATCGCAATGAATGAAGCTTTAGAAAATCCTGTGGTGAGTTCTTTAACCTGAACTTTGACCTGTCATATGTCACGATAAATTAGGTCACGACATTTTTACCAATTTTTTTTCCTCTGAAAGATTCTAGCTAACATAATCGAGACGATGGACCTGCCCGACCTCCTGACCTCCCGTTCTGTCTCTCAAAAATGGAAATCTACATCATCGAAAATCCTCCTCCAGAATGACCTCTGCAAGGTCAAGACATGTTCAGGTCACTCAAATCCTCATGCAACATCTTCAGCCCTAAATAAAAAATTGGAAGCTTGGATGTTTAACTTTCGTCCAAATTCAATTCCAAATCCTTTGCACTTGAAAAAATATAGTCTCTCAACCCTAACAACAATATTAGAAAAATCCGATTCAAATTTTCCCGCCACAACTTTTGTCCTCTACGATGTAAACATTGGTACGCCAGAAGTTCAACAATTTTTTCAGAAATACGGCCACAAAATCCGGACACTCCATTTAATCAAGGTCAGTTGTGATAGTTACAACCTTGAATCAAGTGACCCAAGAACCCGCCAAATTGGAATAAATTCATCCTCCCCTTTCCCCTCAACTTACACACGAGTCAAAAATGAAATATTTACACAACTCCTTCAATCCATCCCAAATTTAGAGCATCTCACTGGCGGTCAATCCAATTTTAAATGGAGTCCATTCCAACTTTCCACACTCGAATCATTCACATTCAATTCTAATCAGTTGAATCAAAATCCCCGCCAAGATAAACTCCTGCCAAATTCGGATATCCGACATCCATCAAATTTAGTCATGGCACACAACATCCTTGCACACGCGGTCAATTTAAATCTAATCCAAAATTTCCATCTCGAGAGTGACACGGGATTACTATCAAAATTGGGAAAAATCCATCTTGTCCAACGATTGACCGTTGACCTTTCAAACTGGTCATCATCCCCATCGTCCAATATAACTGACCGACTAATAGAATTCTGTTCTGGACAGCCACGACTACAGCAACTTCATCTAGACAAAGGAAACCACTTACTTTTGTCCGTGAAGAAGAGTGAACGTCAAAGTCGAACCCAACTCCAAAAATTGGTAGCAGCGATCGAATCTCTCTTCGAATTATCGGTAGAAACCTTAGTAGATTTGAAAATTGGCGGGTTTCTCACAACACTAAAGATAAAGCTGCCAACATTTGAAAAATTGAAATCTCTTCAAATTGACGTAGGAAAAGGGGAGGAAAGATTTAGTCAATTCCTACCAGATCAATTGGATTTGATTCAAACTTTCCCACATTTGTGTAGACTAGACTGTCGCCATCTACCCACGTGGGATGGTGACTCATGGTACGATTGTTTCCCAGACAATTTTGACTGGACAGGGAAATTTCCGTCTGTTCAAACATTGGATGTGATCGACGATTGTGTTGATAAATGGTTAGCCAATTTATTGGAATTGTGTCCAAACTTTAATCGACTAAGGATTCATGTCGGAGGTCACGTGGGAGGAAATGGCGCCATCTCACGATATGGTGTATACAATTCAAGGACGGGGGATGGAGTAGAAGAATTGTTGCCAAAAATTTTTAGTTGGTGGGATCATTTAGTGGAGATTCAAATTTTTTTCAAAAATTCCTCAGGATGGGAAGGCAGGAATGGGGAACAAGATTTTCCACATTTGGATTCAGCTTTTACTGGGCTATCAAGGGAATATTGTGAAGAGATGAGGAGGAGGATGGATGTAGCTTGGGTTTTTGAGTCGACGAGGTGTGATGAGAATGAAGGGGATTGGGATGATGAGGATTTTGAACATTATAAAGAAAATCTGTCACTTGTTGACATGGAAGGGCTGAGAAAGCTTCGATTGGTTTTTGATACCCAGTGGGCGGGAATGTTGAGCAGGAAGAATGTACCACTTTCTGTACTGAGTGGACTCTTTGCTTTCAAACTAGTGGAGGATCTGACGACGACCATCTGCTTCGATCATAATTGTCCAAATTTTAAAGGTAAGTCAATGGAATTTTTTATGACAGTGACTGGAATAAAAGTGGCAGTTTTGAAATTTTTATAAAATTTTCTTAACAGACATTCGAACCAACTTGCAACCAATGGAATCGTATGTGAATTTTCAGCATCTCCGTTTCAACACACATTTTGAAGGGCTGGACTGATTATGTAATACAAATTGGGAAACTGAAAAATAAACTGATTCTTGAAATTGTACATGTTGTGATGGATCAGCCGGGATTTTTAAAAATATGCTGAGAACTTTAATTGATATACACTCTTAGAACAAAAGGGAAAGTTTCCCAGGAAAAGGGTAAAATTTTGCCCGGAGGAGTGCAACTTATACGGTCAACTTCAGGAGAAGCTAAAGTCATTTTCCCCGGAAGAAGGGAAAAATTGATGGGAAGAGTGGAATTTTCACTCCTTCTCGGGATATTTTCCCTTCTTGGGGGGAATATTTGGACTCCTCCGGGGAAACCAGTTTCCTTCTTTTCCCGGGGAGAATTTTTACCTTCTGAAGGGAAACTTTCTCTCATTCCCTATAAAATTCACTTTCCACCCAACATTTTTCCGTCTATTTTAAGAGTGTACAAGTGACAAAAATTGTAACAACAAGAATATCATGTTGCATATAATGATGATTGGCAAAAAAGCATTTATTTGCGTTTATTTTGGCTTTGATAGGGAGTGCCTGTGATTTAGACACAATCGCGAATCAACATTAAATACTTGAGTCAACTGTCCAATTTGAAAGGACGTGGAATTTACAAATGAAAGTATACATTTATAACTGCGTTCCATTTTTTGAGAACCTAGTGCAATACACAATGAAAATAATTTTGTTGAATAATTTTTCCACACACATTTGATTCTACACACATCTATGATCTATCCTCAAACTCCCCCATCGTACTCAAAAACCTTCCTTTTTGAAGGAGCTTTTTTCAAAAAAGGGATTTTTTTCAAAAAAAATTAAATACATAAAAAATCAGGAAGAGATAATTTTCGTGGTACAAAAATGTGTGCCCATTAACCAAATAGTCTGTAGGTTTTTTTGGAGAAATTCTCCAGGAGAATATAATTTTCTTTTTGTGTGAATTGTGTTTTTACGCCCTGCGTCATAATTCCAAAATTTCCAAATAACTTTAAACTCTCTTTCCTCCATATATAATGAAGTCGATAAGGTCCTTACTTTACATTGTGATTAAAACCCTACAAGTTTCAGAATGAAAGCATTAATTTTTTGAAGCAATATATCGTACACTCATCTACCACCTCAGACTTTACAGTAAATTACATGAGTGACTGGTAGGTCACATTCGACTGGTACAACTGAGCACTGGACACGTGACTGCTTTGTGTTGACGTCATAGCAGTGCGTTTACTCCAAGATGACGAAGCACTGCTACATTGTTGCTCATCTTCCCTTCCTTTATTCAATGCCACTGTGTTGGAGCTCCGTTGAGTCATCACTTCATTATTCATATTGTTCATGGGATTGTTGTTGAATCCGACTGTTGTGGGTGACCCGGGTGATCCCAATGATTGCTCGGGGTTGAAAAAACTTGGACGGACAATCCCACCAGGACTGGTACTGGGACTAGCTTTGTTGACAATCCCTGAATTTAATTGGGATCGATGGGCGGACAGAGACAAAGATTTACCATCTGACCCTTGACCAAATTGTTGTTGTTGTATGATTTGTTGTTGGTGAAGTTGCTGTTGTTGTACCCCCTGCCTCACTTGTTGTTGTTGCTGCTGTGTGCCTTGGTTTAGTTGTTGTATTCCCTGCCTGCTCTGTTGTTGTTGAAATTGTTGCTGTTGTATGCCTTGGTTGTGTTGTTGTTGTCTGATTTGTTGTTGTTGTTGTTCAAATTGTTGTTGAAGTTGTTGCTGTGCGGGTTGGTTCAGTTGTTGTTGTGTTCCTTGTCTGATCTGTTGCTGTTGAAGTTGCTGAAACTGTTGTTGTTGTATTCCTTGGTTGTTTTGTTGTTGTATCCCCTTCATTTGTACAGACTTTACAGTTTGAATTGTAGTGGTAATTGATTTACTCCCTTGGACTACATTCTGTCCTCCTGTCTGTTGATTCCTAGACACATTCAAATTTTCCTCCCGATTCTGCATCATCATTTTGGAGGGGCCTGGGATGGCGGGTTCCATCCTGACTTGTCCAAATGGTCTCGGTTCATTCCCAGTTACAGGTGGAGTACGAGGAGCTGCAGTTGGTGCTGACACGTGCTGAACCTAAAGAGACAAAATTACATTTAAAATTTTGTTACAAAAATTTTCGGTTGTTTGTGCACAACATGTTGCAAATTGAAGTTAAGCTTATTTAGTACATAGTAATTAATAGCAAATAATTTTTGAATTTTTACACACTTGTGGTTTTGGTGCAGGTGCGGCTGCAGGTACTTTAGTCTCCACTTTAACATCCTTCGCTTCCAAATCTCCCGGTGGATCATAATAAGCCACTAGGATAATATTCACAAAATCCTGTGTCTGTTTCTTTGCTATTCCCACCCCCACTTTGGTTGTCTTTGGCCAAACCATTAGAGAAAAACTCCGGCCTTTTCCCCATGGATTGTTGGGCTCATAATACTGGATTGCTTTGTACCAGTCATCCAAGGCACGACCAAGGGCTGTCTCATCATCTGGTATGTCCAACCCATGTTCAGTTCTTCGGTCCATTATTTGAAATATATTTCGACCCAGTTGGACACTCTTCCTTGACCCAAGTCCAACTCCCGTGACCAGCATCGAGGTTGCATCCGCCTTGGCTTTTTTCTGCAACTTTTGTTTACAGGAAAATTCGGTTATTAAATTCAGTTCAGATTTTAGCCGGCTTTTTTAAAAAATGTATTCCAATTTAAACTATATTTTTTCCTGCATTTTCTTGAAAAAGCCCGCCTATTATTGCTACAATTACTTGACCAAATTCGGAATTTGCAATTCCAATTAATTTTTTAACAGCAGCGATAACAAATACTCACCTCAGGACACCAGGTCAAAGGTAAGGAATTGTGATGTGCCCTCACTTTATTGTGAAGAGCAAGGGCTTCCTTTGCAAACTCTGCAGTCATTGCTTACACCTTAAGGGACGATTTCGAGAGCCTTCAAATTAAACAGATCCCTTGGACTGTTCTACTGCGAATAAATTTAGATGAAAAAAATATTTTGAAAGAAAGAACCAGAATGTTAATCCCGTGAGGTTGTAAACTGCCAATGAATGCCAGGGAAAATAGAAGAGTGTGTGTGGTTGACGGACGAGCCGAGAGTAGAGTTGTGAGTGAGTTAGTGGATGTAAAAAAAGAGAGAATGAGTTTGTGTGTGTGTGGGGCCGGATTGAGTGTGAGATGGGAGTGTTGAGGAGGAGAACAAGGAAAAAGGCAATTAAGTGAAACAGCTGGTAAAAAAGAGGAGACATTTGGATACCCGCCAATTGTTTTAATCCTTCAGGTGCTTCAAGAGAAGAGGAGGAGGAGGAGGACTGGAAATGGAGGGGAGGGCAACGACGCATCCATTTCTATCTCTCTTTCTCGGTGTGAAAGAGAAAATTCGGTTTGGCTGCAGTCAAAGTGAGAAAGGTTTTTTGCACATCCGTCCGTGTTCATGGGGGTCTTAACTCTTAACAGAATGACAGAAGAGTTAAAAGGAGTACAACATTCTTTGTCAATGACTCTCCTTCTCCCAACAACACCTTTATAAGGTTTATGCAAATAAAAACGATAGCGACTAGATTAGTCTTTCCGCACACACACACTTTACTCTCTCTCCACTCTCTCTCTTGTAAGGTACTTTGCGTTGGCTCAGGAACAACAAGTTTCACTGAGGGAAAGTATTTTAATCGTGATGGATGAGGCGAGGATGGGTCTGACTTCTTCTGAGTGGATCCACAAATTTCAGTTTCTTACTCTACGAAAATTATCGTAGGTAACTGATGTAGTGTTCCCGGGTGGACGGGACGGTCCGGTCGGGGATCCCAGGCTGGAGTCAGCTGATACCATGATAATTGGAGAAAATCCGATTACGTAATATTTTTTGTGTTGGTCAGCTAAAATGGAGGCTTCTTGAGAGCTTTTCTGGTCTGTGAATGGAGCAGGGTTGCGCCTTGGGAATTCCCATTTTGGGAATTTCCAAAAATTCCCAAAGATTTCCGGGAAATTTCCATAATCTGAATGCCCATGGAAATTTTTGGGAATTTTTAAGAAAGTACTTCATGAAAAACTGCGAAATAAAGCATGGAATTCTTGATGTGTGCAATAATTTACACATGGTTACGGTATTTTTCGTACCATAGAGTTTGCTTTCCAGTGGCAAAACCGGAAAATACTGAAAAATAGACCAAGAGAGCTGATGTGTGCCAAAAGGGCTTCAGAAAAGTGCAACTTCATAAGATCGGTGAAAAGTTGCAATTCCTTCTATGACACACACTCTACTTCTAGCTAAAACAAGTCAATTCACACTTTTAAAATTGAGTGAAAGATCCTGCGTTGTTTTCTATTCTACGCTTTCTGTTTTACACCAAGTGCAAAAACTTGGTTTTTCTGTAGGCACATAGATAGCAAGGCCTGTACTTTGAAAAAGTGCAGAGCCTGAGTTATATAATCTTAGATTATATAACATCTATTGCTACAGTCTGCGTTTCCTTGGGGGTCAAAAACATAAAAGTGTCTCTACAGCCTCTACGAAACATTTTGAGGACGTGAACATCACGAAATCAGTAGATTGAGAGTCAGCGCTTTCGAATGGTACCATCCACTTCGAAATTGGACCAAAGGGGACCGAGATACAGCCCAAAATACACACTCGTTACCTGGTCTACGGCCGATTTCTCGTCATTTGACGTGGTCGACAATTAAATTATTTTGACAACTTTCCCGTTGAGTTAATGGCCTCAAACGTACAAGGTAGACTCTAGACACTCGGGGCTTTCATTTTTTATCAATTTTGAGCTGCTCTGTATTTTCTATACGTGTGTAATTGCAGATTTAATTATGTATTTGCTATTTGAGGTGTGTTCCCCCAATAAGTTTCTGTACTCGTTGGTAATGAACTGTTCCTTAGGCTGCAAGCACTCATTAGATTGAGTGGCTATTGGTTAAATCTAAGGGTTTGGTTGAAACTGAATATTTTTACTTTGCTTGACCCCATCAACGGGAAATATTTAAGGCTGTTGTCGAGACCACCTACATTTTGATACCCGA
The DNA here is from genome assembly GCA_009870185.1 of Pygmarrhopalites habei. NCBI lineage: Eukaryota > Metazoa > Arthropoda > Collembola > Symphypleona > Arrhopalitidae > Pygmarrhopalites > Pygmarrhopalites habei. Next base: position 8,089 of record WJFB01002673.1, read on the forward strand.
ATGTTTACTATCAAAACTATTTTTATTTCCTTTGTTTTAAAAAATTTTTTGAAAATTTTTTCAAGGTCCTTCACCCTCGCTTCCAAGTGTAAATTGAGTGACTTTCAATAAAATTGAGCCAGGGTATCATTTGCTGTATAATATACAGCAAATTTTTGGTGTTTCGCAGTGCACTGCAGGGTTAGGGCTGTTACAGGAATTTATATTGTGAAAATGTAACTCTAATGCTATTGTCGAATGTGCCTACAGAATTTTGTTTTTTACCTATTACTTGTTTCCAATTTGTCCCAGTCCAATTTTTTCCAGTTTTTCCACTACCCAAACCCTCGCCTCGTGTGTTGGACCATTGCTGTTCCCTGAAGGAAACAGGTAAACATTTGGAGCTCTGCAAATCGGTGTCACTCCCCAAATTTTATGACAAGATGTGTAGCCATGCAATTTTTATTTTTAATTCTGTACATACTAATACATTGGGGAATTTTTCGGAAAATTTCCGGAAATTTTTGGCAGTTTTTGGAAATTTCCGGGCATCGGGCACCTTTCAAAAATTTCCGGAAATTGCCCAATCCTGGAATGGAGATATTTAAATTTGATAACCGTAAATAGAAATAGTAGAGACTTTTAATATCGAAAGGTCATAGGACGAGTGTAAGCCATTGAGACCTCTTAGACCTCTGAATGTTTGATTCTTGTTCGTAAGGAAAATATCAGTTGACCGTTTAAAGAGAAATAATTTTGTCAATTCAGTATACAGTATATAATTCAGTATTTAATTCCGAACTTTTGATGCAAAAAATATCCCATCCCGTCACGGACAGAGCACTAACTCTTTTGACATGTAAAAAATGTGGAAATTATTCATTTCTTGTTTTTGAGAACCAGGTGGAATGTCATCTCTAAAAACAGGAATATGAACTTGACATGGATTTCAACGTTTAACTTGTAGCAAATATGAAACTCGATGATGTTAAATGAGATATCCATACAAATGTCATAAATTGAACGTCAAGATTTTTCTTGAAAATTATTTATAATTTTTGTATGCATAGTTTTTGCGGTTTCTTCGTTTTATTTCTCTGTAAATTCTTTTAACCTCCAAGTCCTTCATATCCAGACTGAGTTTGGCTATGCTGAACTATTATTGGCTTTTGTACTGTGTATTGTTGTTTTCTAAAAGAGTCATTAAAGTCATTGAAATGAGCTCAACTGACACGTCGTTGTTTCTCTCTATTTGTATACATTAGTACCCAACGCTTCGATGTAGAATCCAGCAGGGGATATTGAAATAGCTTTCTAACCATTATATTGATAAAGATTATTAATCTAGTAATGAGTTTTCTTATGTTACATGACCAGCAGGGCTCAATTTTTGGCAAAAATGACAATAAACAAATTAGCCCGTAAAATACGTTTTTCGCCACCGGACGAGACAAGACATGCTAACAACTATTATGTGTTATGGTCGGTAGAAATTGATTACAATTAAAAACGGAATTTTTGAACAATATATTTTTGCGCTGCAATTTGCAAAATGACAAAAATCAGCAAAGATTGACATGTTCGATAACGATGTAGTGTAAGCATATTGGCATACAACACGTCATCCTTGAGGGAGACAGAAGGGGAAAAATATGAAGCCCTAAGCCCCGGAAAATCGCTCACCTTAGAAAAAATAAAATCCACACAAAATATTAATTATTTATCCAGACTGGACAATAAGTTTCCAAAACTGTGTTAAAAAAATAATTGCCTTAACACTCTGTGAACCTCTTGTTTGTTTGGCTTTACAACTATTTTTGGCTAAACAACTATTTTTTATTACAAGCTGTCATCATGATGACGGTGTAAAAGTCTATTTTGTCGTCCCAAAAAGAGACAGTTTGGTCAAACTTGACAGGTATTTGGATTAAATTTTGTACACTTCTCATCATTAATTATTTTTGTGACTCTTACTTTATTCTCCTTTTTGGTTTTTTACAGACACATTTTTAAAAGTCAGCTTTTTCTTACTTTCCCAGGAGGAATCTTTGAAGGTATGAATTATTTTTGTTTCTTATATGTCTTTGAGATGAATTCACAATTATTTATTTTAAAAATAATTGATCATCAACACACATTGTACAAGTACAAAACTATTTGTGTGTGTGGAAATGAACACACACACATTTACAACTAAGGATTCACTGGTTTCCAGATACATTTTATTTGAATCTTGACAATGTGGACTAGTAATTTAAAATTATAATTTTAACTATAGTTAATGACTCATAATGACCTTTTATGTTTATTCAGTTCTTTAAAGGCCAGTATGGACCCTGCACAACAAACGCAGCTGCATTATTATGCTAGTTTTCAACAACAACAGCAACAATACTATCGTAGTCAACCCCCTCCTCCTCCACCTCCTCCTCTCCCTCAAGATCCTCCTCCTCCTCCACCGATCTCAGATGATATTGAACCAGTATCATTCCCACACGAGCCATTCAAACCGTAAGAATATTATTACAATTTTTGTCAAAAATCTCTAACCTTGTTGCATTGCTATCCGATAAAAATTGTTTTTAAAATTCTTATTACAGTGAAAAACGAGAAAGTTTGTTCAACAGGAAACCTCTAGATTGGTCTGAAAATATAATTGATACACAATTGCCAGCTGAATTGAAAAGTTTATTTCAGCCCTTGTACTGTAAATTGTGTACTTTAACTGTAAGTTACACTCCTACACACTTTAAAAAATTTTATTTTTACTAAATTGTGTGTGTGTGTGTGTCATATCAATAAAAATTTATTGCAATTGCAATTTTTCTAATGAAATAGCTGACCTCACCGGTAGTTGCAAAAGATCACTACATGGGGAAAAAGCACAAGCAAAAAACTAAAGCGTGGATGGAACAAAAAACAGCAGCATCTAATCAACAGCAACAAATTGTATCAAAAGATGTGACGACAATTAGTCCCACGCCAGTGCCTGATCAAAAAAATATTTCTGCCGTCGTTAAGAAGGTTCCTCCTCCTACACCTCCAGTTGACCAATGTTCCTGGACAACTGGAGCCCCAATTCCTCAGCAACCCTTATCAACCCTGACTTTTCCAATTTATTCGCAACATTCGAATGTGACACAAAAACAATCAAATAATGGAAAGAAAAATGTTCAAAGTGACAATACTGTCAAGAGGAGAATTGAGGATACATTCACACCGGATGATGCGGATATTATCTCTCCGGTCAAAAAGTCAAAAAAAAAGAAGGGTAAGTCAATTTGTTTAAAATTTTATCCGTCATCATTATAGTTCCCAAAAAGTAAAATCTTTTTTTCTTTTTTATCAAAAGGTACTGGGGGGAATTTCGCCTACTGTCAGTTTTGTAACTTGACTTTGACCTCTCAAATTCATGCTGATCAACATAATGCTGGAAAGAAACATCGAGAGGTTGTGAATCGGGCTAGGAAAACGGGCGCTTTGTAAGTATTTTAAATTTATTTGCATAAAAAACTACGTTAAAAAGTATTCCTAAAATTTGTGTGTGTGCATGAAAGACTAGAAACGGAAATTGAATATGTGTGTTTATTTTTGTTCATAGTGGAGACATGGATCGAAATTTTGGAATCGGTACTTCGTTTACGGCGAATGTAGACAATGACACAACAATTAGTTCAGGTGGTACTACTCCTCCTCATCCCTAGAGAGAATGTGTATATTTTGTATTAATTATTTTTTATCGGATAATTGGATGATCTTCTTCACTTTAATACTATGGGCTTAAAATAGAAAAAGACTATTATAAAGGTTTCAATTGTTTTGTGATCATACATTGTGATTTATGTAAGTTCTAAGTCAAATAATAAAATGTTGGTAGTTTGGGCTTAAAAACATAAAAACAGTGATTTATTTATTTGAGAGAGGAGAAAAAATTCATTGGACAAAATTTCACCTCTTCCAGTTCTCCTTGTTTTAGTGTGTGAAATCCAAAGTCGGCGAAAAAAGTCCAAAGTTTTTCTGAAGGGTTTTTCGATTTTAAAATAGAAATGAAATTGTTACAAGCAATTTGATCACTGTCTCAAGGTAAGCTAATTAATCACTTGTTTTTCATACTAAAATGTTGCTGTGTCGTACGTACTAGAGACTCAAAATCGTATATTTCTTAGCCATGTGCATTTCCAATGAGTTTTTCCATTTATTTTGATGCTGATGAAATTGTATTTATTTTATTTTGCAGGGAGAGAGAGGTTAGTTTGTTAACCTCTAATTATTGTAAAGTCAGTAGAGTGGATCAAAGAATACTAGGTAAATATTTATTTTATTGACATTTAAATTGTACAAAGTTGTGTGTGTGGAGAGAGAGAAAATTGTTACAAGTTTTTGTATTATTATTATTTCAGAACTGTGCTATTCCATCAATATTTCGAATACTGTCTTCACGTACAATGAGGGTTTCTTTGTTTTCTGGAATTGTCAAAAAATCATCTCTCAACAGACAACTTTGGTATTCAACAACAACAACTCATTTTTACTATTATGAAATATTTAAATCTGTTTGTGTAAATAATATAATATGTTTTATTTTAGTCTGTCCCTGAGGTTCTCTACTTGTGTCATTCCGGATAAATCCTTGCAATCATCTCAAGCCGAGATTGAATTAAAAGCATACACAGATGTTGGAATTACAGAATTTTTGGGTTCTGGTCCAAAGATTTCAGCTACAATTAAGGACCGACCTACAGATTTTCAAGTCCACGAGTTAGGGACGGATAAGAAAAAGACTCGATTAACCACCGTAGTACCTCCACCGAGTAAGGATAAATTGATTTATTGACATATTGTAACCTTACTCTTTTATTTGAACATTGTTTTTTTGTACTTTTGTAGATCATGTGCTGGACATGCAATGTTTGTCACGAGTGAACAGATACGTTCATTGCAGTTTGTATAAAGAAGGGATTGAACAGACTGATGCTATCAATTTCGTCAGTGATCGTCTTGGGTAAATTATTTGAACTGACGTAAAATATTATTTTAAAAGTTATCTTACGTCTTTTGAAAAAAATGAAATTATGCAAAATATATTTCACATTTTTATAGAATTGAACCAAATTCAATAACAATGAAGGGAAGGAAGGACAAACTTGCTCAGGTACTACTCTATTACTAAAATTAAACATAGTTTGAAATTAAAAATTATCCAAAATATGTTTATTTGTGATTTTTTTTGTTATCTTTTTTTGTAGACTACTCAACGAATTTGTTTTCCAGCCAATAATCGGACTGCCAAACAGTATGCTAAACAAACAGCAAATTGGGATACTGTACTCATTGGAAACTATTCCTACTCTTCAAGACCATTAAGATTTGGGGTGTCGTACGGGAATCATTTTACAATTCTAATGAGGAATGTAACAATGGCATCAAATCCTGAAAACTCTACTATTGATTCAGCTGTTGACGAGGCATTTAATAATTTGTGTGCAAAAGGGTTCATAAATTATTGGGGACTACAGAAATTCGGATTCAACTGTCATAAAGCTGGTGCGGAAATGTTGAAAATGAATTGGACTGGAGTAAGTTGCCTCTTCCTAGAAACTTTCAAAAATATTTTATTTGAAAAATTATGTCGGAAATAATTTGTAAAGGAATTTTTTTGACAAGTTATTTATAATTTTTATCTTACAGGCTTTTGATCTTATTCTCGCTCAAAAAGAAACCGACTATCCTCACATCGCTGCAGGCAAAGAGGCTTGGTTATTGAAACGTGATCCTATGACGGCTTCTTCGTTCTTCCAAGAGTATTCCAATAAAACACGACAAGAGACCTTGGACAAATTGTCAGAGATTTTGTATCAATTGACCCTGGATAATGGAAAGGGAGACTACCTCAAAGTATATTTGTCCCTTAAAAAGTGAGTCTTTCTTTCAAGTAGATTTTAAAATTCAATAAAATTATACATGTATATTTAATTTGCAATTTTTTTATACCTTGACAGCTCGACCAAAAGTCTTTTTATACCAGCCTACATAAGTTTCTTGTGGAACAAGTTGATCACAGCCAGGATACAGAAATTTGGTACCAAAGTCTTGCCAGGAGATTTCGTGGGAATCCCCCGTCGGTCATCAGAGTCAGAATTAGAATCTGCAGATACCTCACCTCCAGAAGAAGACAAATCTTCAGCTCTCCTGACTGTCGACGGATACTCGACCAGTGGGCAAAAATATCATAGACTGACAGAGACGGATCTTCAGGATGGTCATTCTTATTCAATAGATCAAGTTTATCTCCCAGTTCTTGGAACAAAATTGAATCGTTATCCAAATGATGAGTTGCAAGAAATGTTTGAAAAAATCTTGGCTGAGGATGGACTCCGTCCAGACTTTGTTTACAACACTGAACGAAGGTAAATATAATGACAAGTAAAAGATATTACTTTATTACAAAATGATAGATAAAATACTTATACTTTTTTGTTTGACTTTTTGGAACAGTTTGAAAGATACTCTGCCTATGGGATTTTTCCGTCAGATGATTACTATACCTAAAGATTTGTGCTACAAAATAGTTGAGTATAATGACCAAGATGATTTAAACTCATTAATGCCCTCTGATGTAGAATTAATGTTAAAAAAGAGTCAACTTAGGGAAAGTGGTATCGGGAAGAGACTCGTCAAGGATGGTATGAAAACTCCAGAATTTTTACCAGAAAATGGTCAAGTCAAGGATAAAACTGCAATTATTGTCGAATTTACACTCCCTGCTTCAGCGTATGCCACAGTTGCTCTACGAGAAGTCATGATGACTACATATTTTACCCCTTACTAAGTAAATTCAAAATTTGAATTTCAAATTAACAAATTTTTTTAAATAAAAAATTTACATAGATTCAAAGAATTTTTTGTTCAATTCATATGGATTTTTGAAATCAAACTTTATTCCCTTTACATTATTTAATTGAAATTTTAACGAGGGACAGAAAAATGAACATTGTGATGTGGTTTGAGTGTGGGTATCAAAGGAAGAACTTCTCTTCTTACTCGTTCTGGAACAACAACTTTATGATGTTCTTCTAGATGGATTGGGACAGTACCAGTTGTAGTAGGGTCAATTTCTTCCAACATTAGTTGATCTGTAGGAAGGTCAACTACATCCGCTGCTCCCAACTTTCCTTTCCGTCTTCTTGTTGTTGTTCGGCTACTTATTAGAGTGACTAATGGAGGATCAGCTGCGAAGAGTGGATGTAGTCTCTGTTTAAATAATTAGCAAAGATTTTAGTACAGAACAATTTTTAAAACTCTCCTTAACTTAATAATTTGACCCTTACTCGATGCATTGGATCAGGATCATCCACAATTGGTTCAAATGTCCCTGACATTCTCCTCTGATCCGCCTCCATTAATTCATCTTCTTCCTTATGCCAAGACCTTGAGCCAGCCTAGATTTTTAAAAAATGTAGCAAAAAGTGTGTAAATTATTTCAGATGAAGTGTTTTTTTTTAAATCTGTATTTAATATCAGTAACCTGCAATGCAATGACTTCATTGACTCCATCTTTCTTTCTCCTCTTTTGAAACCTTTTCCACTGATCTTGAATGAAAAATGTGGCGTACATTTTTCCCACACTGACGTCATCCTTAACTACAAAATGACAGAATTAGTTAGGATTTCGACTAGAAAAATCTATTATCAATTTTCAAATTTAAAAATAACTTTAAAATTACTTCCAGGAGGTGGAACACACTCGTTTAACATATTCATGTCAACTCCTTCTTTAAAGGCTTTGAGAATTTCTGCTCTCAACTCCTCATTCGCGTCATCGATATTCCCTTCAACTTTGATCCCAAGGGATGTCCGAACTACAGCAAAGAGAGTCGCATTGAACGAAACTGTCCCGTCACTATTTAATGGCATGTTCATGAGGACCATTCTCTGCATGTCATAATATATAAGTCAGTAAGATTTACTCATAATCTGATTAGTGTGTGTGTCAATCCGAAATATTTGACCTGACAAGCAACCCGATAGGGACAAAGTTCACCCCATCCAAGAGGAGGAGACAATTTCCTCATAAGTGTGATGACATCCATGTGTCTTATTTTCCCTGTAGCGTCCGGGTCATACTCAGACCAAAGTCCAATAAATTCAGCCAGATGATGTGCACCCAGAATTGACCAGTCACGTGTCAAGTAGTCGACTAGAACAAAATCATTAATCCTATTTTTTAATTTTTCTTTTAATGAAAAATTATATTTTAAATCACCCACAATTGTCCATGATAACTGCCACGAACAAATTTAGAATCTGAAACAGTCAAAAAAGTTGTTAGTGCGTGTGTGTGGAATTTATAATTCGGATGATGGTCCTTACCAGGAAAGAACAGAGAAAGAAAAATGTGACAAAGTAAGGATAGGCAACATTATTTCCACATGTGACCTCCAATCCAGTTTCTGGGTCAATTTCTAATGGAATTGGATACCCTTCTTTATCCAAGCTCTCCGTACACAAAACGTGCGGTTCGTTGACACAGGCCATCATTATTTCCTGCCATGCTTCTCCTGTACAAGTCAAAAATTTTAGTGTGAAGGACAACATTCACATTTCCATCAATTATCACTCACCTATACTATTTTACAAAATCTGTCTGCCTGTCTGTTACCATTGAGTTAAATAGCAGTTTCTACCAGTGACCCGTTGAGGTCAAGTGTCATACACCACTTGAAAGGTCATGAAAAGTATAGTCAGAAACCGTTGTCAAATCACATTTTTGAGGTCAGGGGTCACAGATATTGACCCAAAGGTCAACTTAATGAAAAAGTGAACGCAAGCGCTAGGGTCAGCCTTCAACATTATCAAGGAATGTGTCAAATCACCGGCGGGTTGGTGGGAAATTTAAATTTTCTTGCGTAATAATCATCATGCCCTATATTTTTTGATCACCGACGAGATTTTTGCTACCGGGTGTGAAATGGTCATTTAACTCTTTTGCTACCTGGTGCGAACTGGTCATTTAACTCTTTTGCTACCGGGTGAAATTGTCATTTAACTCTTTGGTAACAATCCGCCACATGTGGCGGGCTCCTGCTAGTTCTGTACTACTTCAAAATAATTTAACCTGTGGCACATCTAAAGAGAAGGAGAGCAGCAGCGGAGAAACTTTGGAAATTATTTCCTCTGTGAATCTCAGTTCCATCCACCAATTTGATTTTTCCAAACATCTGTATTTTATTCAATTCCGAAAAATTCATAGTCTTAAATCGGACACCACGGACACACACGGACACTTTTCTTCAAGCCGTGTCCGATAGCCTTTAATTCCATTTAAAAGTGTCCGTGTGTGTGCCACAATGTGAGGACATTTGAATGTCACAAAACAGACCGCA
>WJFB01002674.1:0-17446 GCA_009870185.1 Pygmarrhopalites habei
CAATTTTATAACTGACATTTTAATAGTACTAACTACGTTAAAGTAGTCAAAACTGCCAATTAAAATGTTACTTTAACACACACGAGAGAGTGGAACAGCTGAGAGAGACAAAATGCGAAATCTTGCATTTTCTGCCGCTACCTGTTTTGCGCCACATAATTGCATTCCCTATACCCATAGTAAGATACTCCATTAAGCGTCATTCTCAATAAACAAAAAGATATTCGCAAATGATGGTGTGCCCGGACGTGCTCTTCCCTCTCATTAAATTCTTCCAAACCCCATTAATTCAACAAAACAACAAACATGGCCCTTCTTTTTCTCACCACACCACTCATACATTAATTAATTTGTCATCTCAACTAAACACAAGTGAAGAAAACATGATGTGAACACTATATAATACACAAACCACAACACAGACAAGACGTGCTCCCTAGAATGTCAAAAAGAAAATCCACAAAATTGCAAAAGACCCTTCAATACCCCAACCCTCAATACCATGTCTACTCTCACTCAAAAAACTACTTACACTACCCCACCTCAATCTCATAGAGGTCAAGTATATTAACCATATTAGACAATAACGCACTCTCAAACTCTTTCCTTCCAAACCCCACGTCATGGATTATCATGAACCATGTGTTATTGTAAATTTGTGTGTGTGTGTGGAGCCTCACACGCCATACTTTTTCTTCATCGGCATGACTGAAAGATCCACAGAATAATTGACCTCAATCAACACACACACACCCACACACAGTACATCACAACTTGTAATAAAATTCCAATTTGTGCTCGCACAAGAATTATTAATTAACTAATTAGAAGGGGAATGTAGCGAGGGATCAAGCAGGCTTTGTATGTGTGTCTGGAAGATTGTGGAAGCCGGAAGTATATTCATCGTGAGACATATGTCTAACCCAACAATTAACCAAGATTATCGCCACACACACACACACCCACTGCCCCTCTAATACAACATAATACAAGGATACAACCACAGTAAATAAGAGAGGCTGAGACGTCTTTACGTCAATCCGGACATGACTCTGGAGCACGTGGCATGAGCAGAATAATTTTTTTAAAAAAAATCCCGACAGACTGTGACTCTGACTCTTATTCACACACGCACAGTTAATTCACAGCCAGCTTAAAACCAGAACCACGGAAATATTGCAAATCCAAGGAAAAGACACAATTCTCTGCAACTCCCTCTTTCTCTCTACCACTACATATTTATGTAACAAACACTTGTGCTCCTCTCTCTCTCTCACATACACACAATATATAGTGAGAAGGAAACGCTAGGATTATATAATAATAAGGATTAGATATAGGAAGGAAACGTTCTACATGTAACATTTATTTTTTCTTAAAAAACATACAAAATCCGTCCTCTCCTCTTCCCATTATCTTTCATTGTACATTAGGCTTGAAACTAGTATTTTGGAACGTTCAGCCAAACATTACCTATAACCTCCTCAACTTCCACTATTTAAAATTACAGTGTATTTGTGTGTGTGGATGAGAGAGAGTGAGTGCGAGACGCTAGCCTCAAATCACATGGTTGGTAAAAAAGATCATGTAGTACATAATAGAGAGACACACAGAGAAAAAAGTTCTGATGTCACTTTCTATAAATCTCACGTCAAGGCACACAAACTACGCACAAACATTTCCACACACACAGACTAACATAACTATGTAACAAAAAAATATATAAGTAAAAACACTTGGGAGTAGGAGCAACAACAAAAGCCTAAAATTAGCATAAGAGGAGAATTGTTGCATTTTTATGCTGACATACCAATAATTAGCACATACATCCATTTTCTGTCTCTCCCTCTCTCATAGTCTTACAAAGTCTACAACATAATCATTTACTACTATATTATCATTCTATTCTACACTACAGGCCCCATGTTGTTCTCACCCTCCAGTCAAAATATCTTCCTTTTAAAAAACAAAATACTCCCTACCACGGATTTGATTCAAAAATCATAAATCCGTCATCACAAACACCAGATGCTCTGCACTAGCAAACTCTACTGTAAATTCTAATTAGAACATAGACACAGCTTTACTAAATCTGAAGGTTCTTCAATATCTAGAAATACGGTACTTCCCACATAGTCCCACACAGGAAGATTATTCAGGAAATAAAGATTGGGGGAAAAATACGACTCCCGACAATTCCCCTTTGACAAAAAAATACAGTGTGTGCCCTCATCTTAATTTCATAAATCCGAATATACATGATAAATTTAAAAAACTCAATAGATAGTTAACCCACAGTGTCACTCACCCTCTTTTACTTATTATGTCATTTTACCGATTACCATGTGACCCAAAAACCACACACACACACACACATACTACTACATACTATGTCCTACAGTAGTCCAAAACCTCCACAAACAAACATACACAGAGAATATAGAATATCCTACTTTAACACTTGCTCCTGGCAAACTCAAAATTATGCTGTAGTACAGTTCTCTCTCTCTCATCCATTTACATTCAGAAATAAGAATTATTTTACTTTACTTTTTTCCCTCTCTCTACCTCACCAAACCACCAGTCATCACAATACGGAACACTTTCCCCTCTCCATTTCAATATAAATGTCAGACTTTTCTTTTTCACCTCAACATCTACCCATTTATCTTTGGAATCTTGTCATGTTCATCCATTTTCCATCTTGGATAATATTTGAACGCTCCACTTGTCTACTGACTCCCAACTTTCTACAGTCAAATTTCAATCACCCAATCACAAACACGACACACACTCCCAATACTCTCTTCCAAAATCAAAAACTGTTCGATACCAAAGTCAATAATTTCAGTACAATTATTCCATTTCACTTCTAAATTAAATCCAACATAGGAGACGAACATGCACACAATTTAACGTCAACAAAAACTTGTAGTCATAAGAATGAAGCGTACACTACATTATGACGTTATAGCTGTCTCTATCTCCGAAAACGTCAGTGACGAAAATCGAAACTCCCACGTCTATTAATTTTTAATTGTCCTTTCGCCTACCATCTCCATTTACAAATTACCCATTATTTCTCAAACTTTTTTTTATTGCAAAAAAACTTTTCCACATTAAGCTAACCAGGGGAAATTGATGAGTGGTTGGAAAAGAAAAGAGTCAGTCAGCAAGGACGGATGGAACAAGGGGAAGATAGGAATCATCCAAAAAAAAAGTTTGCACATGCACAAAATGGGGAAATTGTCTCCTCGCCGTCATCATCATACATCGTACTATCTCGTACATGGATGAAAGTAGGAGGAGGAAACGGAAATGTGGAAAGGAGAAGAAGAATGAGTAGGTAGTTGGAATGATCATGTCTATTCAATTCAACGGTAAGATTCAAGAGGGCTATCCCGTCCAATGAGTATGATCCTGCTACAGCATGAGTCTCGGTGAAATCAGTCCCTACCCATTCAACAAACACACAAACACCGGGAAAGAGAGACAGACGTTCGTTTGTTTCCCTTTCTCAGCCGCTCTGCCTTTTCGGCAGTTCGGCAGCCACAGCCACTGCCCAAGGTAAAACTGCAAATGAGAACAGAAAAAAACCAAGGAAATGACAAACTCGAGACTCATTTCTCATAGTCTGCTCACACTCAGAGCATCCCATCACAAACACACACACACACATGACATGACACGGCACACAGTGTGTGTGCCGTGTGCTATTACTAACAGGGAAAAAAAAGTTTGCCATCGTCGTCACATCTCGCAATATCTAAAAGTCATATCATTACTTTTGGAATATGCTTTCTCTCTCCCCTCCAACACACGACACACACATCCATCTACCTACACACATTTCCCACTTTTATATATAACTTGTCCAAATGGTCCGCCCATCTCCCATTTTCCCCAACACTTGGTTCTTTCTTTTTTTTGAAAAGATCTACACACACCGAGAAAGAAAAAAGATTCATCATATATAGGTCATCATTATGACAATGGATCTCATCTCACAATAAATACGGGGATGGGACCAATAAATAAATTTCCCATGGAGAATACTAAATATCATCTCCACACCCATCCCAATTTTTTTTCTAATACTCCAGACAAATCCCCGCCTGCCTGGAAGTTCCAGCCAACTATACTGCGACACTCGCTCTTAATTTTCCAATCATATTATCTATCTCTCATATTATAGTAAATTCAGTTGATCCTTTTTTTCATAAAAAAGGGCACTTTTAAAAAATGAGGTTTTTGACGGCCATTGTGCAATACAAGTAGGAGTGAGTGTCATGCGGTTATTACCGGCGAAACTATGTATGTGTAGCCGCTAAAGTGGAAATGTGAGGGGATTCCAGAAATTAACCCGGTAACGGTAAGGAGACACCAATTGGTAGACTTGCCAGGCCATTGCTATTGCTGCTCTGCTCTACACAACATATTATGAGTAAAGTTACTAGAAGATAGCCTTAGACTGTAAAGGTCTTCCATCTAATCTACATCTACTACATTATGTAGATACCTTATATCTTCCTATTATCATCATCTCGAGGTTCCTCCGTTCAACACAAAAAAGAAAGAGTTAAAAACCAATAGCCTTTTCACACGGGTTTCACTCAGACAAACAACTAACTAGTGTATAGTATGTGTAGATGTACACATACATGTATACTAAACTACTCTACTCTACTCTGGGGTTTTTTCCCCGTGTAGCCTCTTTCTTTTTTAACTTTTATTTATGGAGTTGAGCCAAATGGAAAAAAATATTGTAGGACTGTCTTCCTTTACACTACACACCATCATCATATATACCTCGTTACTCTCTTATAGTCTGTTTGTAGCCTTTACAATGTATAAGTATGGAGAAAGAGAATACAGTGCAATTTCAGCCATTATGCACCGAAATACCGAACCGACGACCGACAGCTGAGTAAGAGTTGAGCTCCACAAATTTATATAGCACACTTTTCTTCTTTCCCTCTCTCATACAGTCACAAATGTATCCATAACTTTGTATGCCTAACACTGGAGTGTACTATACAATATTATATAACACAAAGTCTACAAAACTGTGGCAATATATATATGAGAGAGTCATCACCATACATTCTATACAGATATGTATGGACGGAGGAGGAGGAAGAGGAGGAGGGTGGGTGTTAGCAGAGTTGCAAATTTCTCTCTCCCTTTCTCTCTCTCTCTCTCGGCTAAGTAAAAAAGCTCAAGACGTAAATTCTCATATGTAGTATCATGAGTTTGGATTATTATGTATTTTTAACATTAATTCACAATGAAAATCCTCCATGGGCTGACATCAAGTCAAGTCTCCTCTATTTAATCTACATCTACACCCTAGTTTTTTGACGTTACACAAAAATGCTGGGAGAAATAGAATAAAGATCCCCTCCCCTCTCACTCTCTCTCCCTCTCTTCATCCACTACTACTACACAAGTACAAGTACACACACACCTTGTACATTTTCCACACTAAAAATACAAACGAGGATTTATCATTATAAAGAAAAATGAGGAGGATACACACATATAATCTGATTCCATTAACTCACATTATATTATTATTATCATCATCATTATAATCCTCTCCTTCTTCCCTAGACTCCATATGTCTGTGTGTGTGCAAGTGTGTGTGTTTGGAAGATCCAAATAGCCTCCAACTATAAACTACCTTGGAAGTTTTGGAGTGAAACTTACCTCAGCTCTACTTGACTCACTTGTCCCTCCCGAATCCTCTCTCTCAAAACACACACATCAATTCTACTCTACTTCTCAAGACTCAAATTTTATAAATTTTGAACGTGGCCCATTAGAGACATACAGTCTAACACTAAAATCCATACATGTATAACGCATAGGACATAGAATATGGAAAAAAACTAAATAGACTCATAAAATTCCATCTCACTTTTCCCTGGTACCCGCATAACCTTAAGGCTGACGAGACTACATTACATACGTGTGTGTCTGATTCAAATAGTGTACATATTATTTCATTTTTAAAAAACAAAATGTAAGAGAGAGAAAAAGTAGGGAGACAGAAATAGGAAATTTTTGATAACGACATAATCATATCTGATGCACAAACATTTAATGTTGTAAGATTCCAAAAAGTGTATTAAAGAATGTACACATGCGAAGTAGCAACTCTCTCTCTCTCTCTTCCGTGTGTTTCGTGTGTGCCATACATACACACGGTAAACGGGGAACAACATCCATATGAGACTTACTAGTTACAGGGTGGAAAATCCGATGAATCGAGAGGTCAAACATTTTTGTCCAAAACAAAATTTTTACTCAACTTTTTCCTCAGTGTGCGACGTGCGTACACCAAAATATTATGATGAACAAGTAAATGGACCGATATCATGTCACGACAGTCCGTATTTCCTCCTCATACCCAATATTAATTTAATAATAATAGGAATGTCACAAGCCAAAATCTGTGAGACATCATAATAATATGAGTCATTGTCATGCATGACAAATCTTTTCTTTCTCCAGTTTTACAGAACGATCCTTCGACCCAACCATGAATGGACATGAACATTGGATACACACGGATAAATTCAAAAATGATCTTTTAATGTCAATTTAACCTAGCAATCATAGTATTCGAATTCCTAGACAGAAAAAAAAGAATTTTTTGACAACTTTGTACACTATGCCCTCCCTCCACACAAAATGTATTCCTGGAGGTCAGGATAGAATCTTCGACTACTCTTTGTGACAACAGTTTGAAATAATGGGGTCACACAGAAGAAGACTGTATATTACAAATAGTTAAATTCCCATTAGCAAAAAAAATAGTCAAATCACAATTTCATAAAGTATGCACATGGCACACACACAAAACCCGGGATGAAACTGGGACGAAGAAAGAAAGAGAAAGAGAGAGGATAAAAATCTATATTATCCATTAACCAGTCTTTGCTCCCCCTTGCTTTATACTAATCCTTTATTTCCCTCCATGTCAGCCTCAATATGACCCATCACATCAAAATATCCAGTCCTAATTCCCCCCTCCCCTTCCTCCTCCTCTTATTCTTTTTTTGTCCAGACTTCTGGTACTTGGTACGAACTATACATGTACATTGTGCATGTATACAATAGGCCTGGATTTTTGCAGAAATAATTTGAAATTACATCAATAGTGTAATATCGGAAGTTGAATGAAGAGGGAAAAAAGTGAATGAACCACATGTTTAGAATCCTCTATTATGATTATTATTATAATAGAGTCGCGACTTGTCGGCAACAAATGAAACAACTTTTTTTCCCCATTCTTCACTTGGAGAGAGAGAGACCCCATAATTTGCATCACTCGTGCATCAATCACGCATAACCTCCACGAGTCTCCCTCATAATATTAAAACCTACCCTTATTAACGTGTTCCACACAATAATTTAATAATCATCCAGAGAGGAGAGGATAGAGAGAGGGGCAGACCAGAAATCTGGATATTTCTGGATAAATTCTGGTTAACTTGATTGACGAAGATGCAAAAACGTGTTCAATGTGTTTGTGTGTGTGTATTTTTTTTATGTGTGGAGATATTACAAAGTACTACAACAACAATACAAAAAAATATTTTGATATTTAGCCCCCATCCAACACACTTTACAAATCTCTCTCTCTCTTTCTCTCACACACGCACTTTTAATAATAAACAAGCAAATGTATTCTTTGTAATAATTTGCAAACGTAAGTACTAAAATAACATAAAAAGTTATTGGAGACTCTGGGGCGGGGTTGAAAGTTAAAGAGAGTTAAATAGTTGAGACAACAGAGAGACAGGAAAATGTGTAAAATGTCAACATGAGAGAGATAGAGTATAGAATATCACGCATAAAATACACAATACGTACCCATCCTCAATGAATTCACACTCAAACTCGAAAGTCATGGCTATTTGTTGTTGTCAAGTGTTCCTCCCGGACTCTTTTGCTTCTGCTTCAATAATAAAATTAATTTTTTCCACTAATTTCCTGCTCTATGTAGTCTGATCATTTTTAAAGAATAATTGTTTTGTTATACACTTTTGTCCCATCCTGTCCTCCTCTCACACCATGTCAAATGTAATTCTACACACCTCCCAAACAAACAGACAAAGTCGTCTGAATAGAGAGACACTCTATATATATTAGTTTTAGTCTGAATCATTTAGAGGAACTTGAAATTTTCACTCGGCACTTCCACTGTCCCAGTAGTCTTTAACATGACAATTAAAAGAGCGAGAGAGGGGGGGCGGTGGAGAGAAAAATAATATTTTTGTGACGAATCCACTCTTTCACTTGATTGTACACACAAACATAATATAGATTCTACTCTGAGCCACTGAGATGAAAGCCGACCTTTTATAAGTACTGGTGTGTGTGTGTAAAACTAAAATTTAATGTTAGACTGTCAATCACTTGGCGACGGCAATATGATGTTTGCACTACTAAAGTAAGAATTAAAGTAGGAAAACTCGTATAGTATGTGTAGCAAGTAGTATATATGTATAAGTAAAAACCATTCCTCCCCTATAATGATTGTACTACTATTAACTACTGTTTACTAGAATAATGGAGTAGTTGATGATGACTGATATACGAGAGAGTTGGGTATTCTGATAGAATCCTCATCCAGGACGACGACGACGACGACTAGGATTGCGAATTGATAATTGCCTCTTGACGCCTTAAAACTATATAATCATTTGTCTAGGAGCACAAGGGGGAAAAATTTGCATAAATACATGTTTTGTGGGTGCTCATCATGTTTAGAGTTTGTGATGGATGCATTTCAACTTGTTCCTCCTGTGTCTGGGGTGGAGGGTGTGTGTGTGTGGAGAGAGAGGAGACTTTTAATTTTTAATATCATCTATAAAATCAAATACACTATATACTAATCATATATACAATACATACAAGTATAACAAGGAGATGTGTGTATACTTGGTTATTTCTTACTTTGTACTTGCACGTTAATAATAATATAAAAAAAATTTCCTGTAATTATTGCAAAATTTTCATGTCTAAATATGCGCACTTGACTCTTTGTGATCAGTGTATGTGTGCCATCACTCAATAATTACACTACATATTCTCACTTTGTTGTTGTCTGGCAATTCCTCTCTCAATTTTCTCAAAGGTATGTCTTGCTCTCTCTCTCTCTCTCTCTCTCTCTCTCTTCTGTGTGTGTATGTATGTGTGTGGACTGTGGACTCATTGTCATACCACATTTAATTATTTTTTGAATATTTTGATCCATTCATTTCCCTCAAACAACATCCTCGTCTAGTCGGCTATGTAGTATAGTAAAACGTCTTTTCCATTTTTTTGGAAGGAGATGGATCAGAAGGAAAAAAATCCTTATACTACCTTGTCCAGGTTATTAGAGACTATCCAGTGGAAAGGAAGGAGGAAAAGAAGAAAAAATGATAAGGCTGTCCGATTTTACGACCTAGAGGAAATATTGTAATCAGATGAGAGAGAGGGAAAAAATGAGATGATGAGTAGGAGTAACTGGCTGTACAGTACAATTGGATGACGACGACAGCTGGTACAAAAGAAAGGAATATAATTCATAAACTGGAATGGGTTGCCCTAGCCTAGGAGTTGTACAGAGCCACACGAGTACATGTGTGTGTATAGAAGTAATGAACGACCTTGATTTCCACACACACAATGATTTGTGCTGGAATAATTTTATTTTTGCGGCATCCTCTCTCTCTCTCTTTCTCTTGAGCAAAAACCCCGCATTGTGCAACTTAACCTGTACACCATCCACACACAATACAATTCATACACACATGTGTAAACCTGTCATGGACAACAGCCTTGGCTCATAAAGAATTTCTAATTTCCTGCATTATTTCCGTTTCAGACGAATGCAAAAGCGTGTACATGGAATGTGGCTCTGAATGGCATTGTTCTTAATCTGAAAAGTCAACCACACACACACTCACAATCTGTGGCATGATGTACACACACACACATCTAGGTCCTAAATATATATTTGTTATAAATGGAATATATAATTATTTTATTTTTTTGAAGTCATATGACACTCTCTACTTCGGAAGCGACCCTCTCTCTTCCTCCTCAACTGAGATCAAAGTACAATAAAAAAAGACTATTAAAAGTATTGTGTTGCGCGTGTGGGGAATCACTCGTATATATTTATTAAATATTACTCGCCGAGACGGCGACCACGTCGTCGAAGAATGATAAAATTTATGCACAGGGAGAGAGGAAAAATTGTGAGATACATTTTGTTTGTTGGTCTTGTTGTGAGTCTTGTGAGTTACAACTTGTAACCTTTTTCTATATTATATGGAAATAAAATGATGAAATAAAAATTGCAATTACCTTGAACCAGGAGGAGGAGGAGTATTACAATGTTGGTTAAGTTGTTGTTGTTGATGATGTTGATGATGTTGATGATGACTGGCGGCTCGGGAACACACGGAATTATTCTCGATGGAGGAGGAAGTATTGACCGGGTTGTGATTGTTTGATCCACAAGAATGGGGTTTGACATGATTGGAATGATTTCTCGGCGGTCCAGCCGAAGGTTGTTGTTGTTGCTGTTGTTGGTGGTGATGATGATGGTGGTGGTGGTACTGACTTGAAGACTTGATGGAACTAGTCGGGGTACTTCGCCCACTTGACATGGAATTATTGGACTGGACTGGAGTGGGACTCCTGTTGGATAAAGAGTATTGTAATTTGAAGAGTTTATTCAATTTGTGAGACAATATGTCTTAATAATGGATATGAACCATTATGAAGTCAATTAGTAAATGAGATTACTTACCTTCGAAGAAGAAGATCATTTTTACTACTAATATTAGAATACATCGGCCCGGAAACATAGAAACCACCTTGACCTCCACTGTCACCATGATTTTGAAGTTGATTCTCTCGATCACTTCGACTCTGTCCAACACTGACGGACCTTTTTGTCGCCGTGAATACTCGGGCACGAGTTCTGGAACTTTTGGTGGGGGACTTTTTTTCGTTGACAACCTTCGTATTATTTGGACTGATTTGGGGTGGAGAGGTGACACGAGCGGATCTAGTACCCGTACTAGTTATCCGACTACTTTGAGTAGTGGGGGTTGAGGATGGTGGTGGGAGACCAGTTGAGCCTTGGGTCGTGGTGAACCTTGACCCAGGGAGGGAATTGTTGTGGGATGTTGAATTGTGGACACTTGTACTGGCTGGTGTAGAACCAATTGTATTGGTGGAGGATGAGGTGGTGGGGGAACATTCGGAAGAAGTTGTACTTGTTGGACTCGTCGTCGTTGTCGGATTTCCATTATTGTTCGAATTACTTGTCCTGACACTTCGGTTCCTATTCATTTTACAAGTGCATTTTCTTTCTTGTGGCCCAGGTCACTCAACTGGTGTCGTGTTCTATTTGTATGGTAGAAGGAATTGAGGATGACGAATAATAATTATTATTGTCTTGATGTTTTTCAAATCAACATTTTCTCATTCATTCATTGAAAAAAAAGAAAAGTCTGAACAGGGGGCTTGTTGACTTATCAATAAAACTTCTTTCAGATTGATGAGTCAAGTCTTTTGATGATGGTCGTTGAATGATGGAACTTCAACTTGATGACATGTCATTTACAATTCATTGAATGGAGAGAGAAAAAATGTTATTTGGACGATAATTGACACTGACTTGAACTTATGTGACAGAAGAGTAGTAGTTTTGACTTTTCTTCAATTCAAAGATCACTCAATTATATCTTGAAAACACACATAATAAAATGTTGGTTGGTATTTTTAACTGGGAATCCACACAGCAAACGATAAAATGTTTAAGTACCTCTCCTCAAAGGGTCTATGATAAAGTTTTTAGTTTTATCAACATTTCACTCTTATATTCACTTTCAATGTACAAGAAACTGAATTTTGTGTGTGTGACTGTTAATTAGTCATTTGATACCAATTATTCAGGCCATAAAATTACTACTACTACATGACTGCAGCAAATATCTGAAAATCAAACACCAAAAAAAGTTAATTAGTTTTAGTTAAATATTTGTGACACATTTAAACATTTTAAAAAGTGAACAAATATCAAATATTACAGATTGTCGTCAATTTATATTTGGATATCAATGAATCATTGTATGTTAGTCTGATTGATCGTAAAACAGTAATATTTTTTTGTCAAATACATTTAAAGTACAACAATAACCGTTTCATACTTTTTAAAAATGAGTCAATGACAATAAACTTTGTTATTTTGAGATTATTCTCCTCCTCGTTGTGAACAAAAAATACAAATTCTATACTATGCAGACTCAAAGGAATTTTGTTTGTACTTTGACAAAATATTGGTAGAAAAAAAGGATTTATTTACGTACAATTTGTAGGATTTTGCCAAATATCTTGTGCTGCAAACTCACTTCAAAAATAGACAAAATTTATTAAAACTATGCGACAAAATATAAAATCCAACTGGCAATTATGTCGAGTCACTTAATTCTTCAGTTTTTTTAGTCTAGTTGGATTTATTTAAACTTTCGTTAGCCCGTCCTGTACACGACTATTTTCGATTGCAAGTTTAAGTCTTCAGAAGAAAAAGACGAGAGAGCCATGTTCGAAGAAAAATAAAGTCCAACGACGTCCCTCGTTTTATATACTTCTCCAATTCAATCAATTTGACTATTTCAATCACAATTGTTTGTTAACACATTTGCTGGACAATTAAAATTTTGACTCGACGTGTAGTATTTAATTTCAAGTTAAGTTATGTTAATTTCCCTATGTAAAATGTCAGACTTCAACG
This sequence comes from Pygmarrhopalites habei, assembly GCA_009870185.1. NCBI lineage: Eukaryota > Metazoa > Arthropoda > Collembola > Symphypleona > Arrhopalitidae > Pygmarrhopalites > Pygmarrhopalites habei. The sequence continues at coordinate 12,809 of WJFB01002674.1, forward strand.
CCGTTCACGTCAAATCACATTTCCAAGTTTTCTTCATCGTAGCCAAAAATCTTAAATACAACTGAATGGCGTTCAAGTCTAGCATGTATCTTGTGAATTTACTTTATCATCTTTTGACCTCCCGAGGTCACAGTCACCCGGAAAAGGGTCCATTAAACATTTCTCAGAAGAGTCTAGGAAAATCTCTGTCAAATGTCAATCGAAAAGTGAATAGCCTATTTAACTTTAATTTAACCCATGCTTGACACATCATTTTCTGAATACACGATCGTAATTTTTAAAATCATTATTGCAATTTATGTAGCTGAATCATCTGTGGACAGGGAAGAATATTTTAGTCGAAGGTGCACAGCTCTACGCCGAGCATATAGGTATATGCGAAATACTCGCAAAAATACTTTGCCCCATAGCAAATACTGACTATGTACATGCACAATGCTCCTCTGTGTATTTATTATACTTGTTCAGTATCAGCATGAGGAGCAAGCAAGCAAAATACTTTCTTATACTTGCAATAAAAAAATACAACTACAGTTTCTGCCAATAGGATCATATGACTATATCTTACTTTTATTATTTCATGCATGCAGGCAAAAAGCCATATACAATAGTAAAGTAAAGTACTAGGATCGAGGTTTCTTGTGTCGTTGTTTCCAAGACCTTTTTCCCCTTCCCTCTATAATATCTATATGCCATTGTACTCATACAAACACACACAGTAGCATGCCAATGCAGTTCTTCTGCAACGAAAAAAACAAGTCAATTTAGCTACTTCATTGGAGACCCCCAGATAATTAGTCTCTATTAGGTTTTGAGCTGACCCGACAAGTCTCTTCTTTTTTTTGAAACGGGATGAGATGCCAAGTGCCAAAGGGTTAAATCCCATACACATAAAAATGCACTTTTCAGTTTCACTTTCCCAATCTATTTACACTCTCCTTGTCCAAATAACTCCAACTCAGTAAATACATTATTGCAATTCTTCGGTATGCAACTTATCAATATGTTGTACCTATTTATTCAAATAGAGAGACAAGTCTAAGATTTAAAGAGAGAGAGAGATGTGTGAGAAGAGAAATGTATTATGTAGAGGTATTTAGAGACCATAGACCTATTATGTATGGTGAGTAAAATTACATTCATCATATTCCGTTGAGTTCTCTCGTCTGTGTGTGACGACGACGCGGTCATAAAGAGTTGAGCAAAAAAATTTGTTTAGCAGTACTTGAGTAGTACTTTTAAAGAGCACACTATTTATTAATGTGTGTGTGTAATCAATGTGTGTGTGTGTGTGTGTGTGTGTCTATGTGAGATTGAATGGCGTCCTGTGGGGACGAGTAACGGGGTCCACAATTGCAATGTGTACAAATAATAAAATGACTCATTCCAATTAAATTTCTTTACTTTTTTCTTCCAGTATAAAGAGAGAGTTTTGTTTGACAGAATTCCTCACAATTAGCCTCTTATCATAAAGTAGAAAATTTTCATTTTCGAGGGAGTGAACCTCGAACAAAAGTTTTGAATCGGGATCTTGACCTTTCTGTCGGTTGACTTGGTTCTGTATTATCATTTTTAGTATCTTCCTCCGTGACAAGTCTTGTCGTCCTCATTTATGACTTTCTCCGTTTCACAAAACAGTTCCAAAGATTCTTCATGATGGAAGAAGAGGGTCGTCTGGGTTCTGTAGTAGTTTTTTAAACAATGAAAAATAGTCAAAAAATATGAATAAAATTCAGAATTCAGAATAACAATAATTTAAATTTTAAATTACCATTCGCCTCTTCCAGTTCAGACTCTGTGAAAGGATCATCACTGACATTTTGGTCAATCACCCAATTCTCACCACCAACTTCTGTGTGACCAACCTTGCTTGACCTTATTGACCTGTCCCCACTGATGGCAGACTGGGGTCGTGTAGAATCATTCTCTGTTGCAGTTGTTGAGAGAAGGGTTGTAATGGTCGTATCTTGGTCTGAAGAATTATCATCTTGTTGCTGTTGCTGTTGTTGAGGAGGACTGTCCACCTCTTTTGACATTTGACCTTGACTAGCAATAGTTTGGGCAGAGGACAGAATATCATCCACAGCATTCTGAGCAAATGAGACCAATTCGGGATTTTCTCTTTTGAGTAGGGCTATACGAGCCAAACTATGAGGATGAAGGAGAGGAGGAGGGACAACAAGATTCATGTTCATGATACCCGCAGAATTCTCGACACTCGGATTCGGGGCAGTGAGTCCTCGGTGCTGACTGGATGAGAATTGACGACGATTCAGTAAATTCTCTTCACTCAAACATTCGAATGTGACGTCAGTAGGGACTTCAGGGAGAGTTGTCAACAAATCTACCTGACTATTATAATGACTGTCCACCTCAAATGTTTTTGTTGCTGGAGGAGGATCTCGTTCTTGTAAATAATTATTGTTCATCAAATTATCATTTAGAACAATATCATCCGTGTTGACTAACTGATTTTCCTGAGACTCTTCATTCTCAACTTTGTTGTTACTGTTGTTGTTGTTACTGTCAAGATCATTAACTGGAGTGTCAGTTGACATCCATAATTCTCCAAGACTTGGTTGAGTTGGTTGTTCATATCTTTCGACTGGAGTGTCATCATCATTCTCTGGTGGTGGACTCTTTGTGTCATCCTCAATTGGATTGTCTTCTGATTGACCTCCAGTCACTGATGAAGGGGGTGGCCCTGTGAAGGAAGGATTCTCAAAAATCGCACCTCCAATTTTGTAAATGACTTTGACACTTGACTTGCTCGTGACTTTCTCTTGAGTTCTGACTGTGTCCACAATGGTTGTCGACATCTCATCTTCGTCTGTCATGAGGGATGGGTCATCCTGACTTGTGTCAAGGGTTGTTGGCTCCGCCTGTTCCTCTTCGGCTTGAATTTCTTCCGTCTAAATATTTTTCAATTTTAATTAGTTATGTAGTTAAAGAGGATAGTTAAGTTGAGTTCATTACGTCAATGACTTCTTCCGTGGGGATGACCGGGTCAGGTAGGACAGAAATGGAATTTGGTTCAGATGCATTGAGTGAATTTCCATTCACTTCAATCATTTTCCTTACACTGTTCAATTCGGAAGAGGAACAGACGTAAGTAGTCACGACCAATGGTTTTTCATCCACAACAAGGGCTTCATTGGAAGCAACCTTTGACCCAAGTCCATGATTATTTTCAGTCATTGTGGAGTTTCGATTTTTGTTCCGACGACCATTTCTCTTCCTTTTCTTTTTTGTTGCGGCAGAGGCTGTCAATAAAAGTGAAAGGTTAAAAAATACACTGTTTAATATTCGAAATAGTTAATGTTGAACTTGACTGACCTCCACTAACAACAGAAGACATCTCAAACTCTTCATTAGCATCGTCAGTGGTGGCTCCTTGAGCTTCCAGTCCAAATTCCTGATTATGAGTTTTGTCCAGTTGGTCGTCATGTTCAGGAGAGATTAAGCTAGCCTCTTTACTTACAGTTGTCGAAACCGAATCCCCTTCCTGTTCAATGTCCATGACTATTTAGAAAGAAAATAGTCGGTCGATTATTCAACTCAACTCAATTGTAAAAAAGAAAAAAAATGATGAGGTCAGTCTGAGTAGAGAGACAGTTGTTGTGCAATAATTATTGTCCTCACTGGAGTCTTCAGTAAATTATTATTATTAGATGAATGTTGTTGGCTGTGTGTGGGTGATACAGAGTCAATTATAATGGTCCCATTTCCTCCGTTTGAATAAAAAATTCTGTTCAAAGAGTAGAACTTGTTATTTATGTTTTTTTACACACACACCAGAAACAAAAAGGTCAATGTCATGACGACCAAATTAATCTCTCTCTAGACTAAATTTTTGGGTTATTGTTGATGCATCTACTAAATACAGAATGAAAAAGATAACACGATCTGGTAGGAAGGTAAGATTTAGAAGTTTTCATTTTTATTGGCTTTGGAAAATCAGTAGTAGTACAAAACTACGTAATACTCTTGAAGCCATCATTCACTTAATGTTGATGTTGTTTCACAATTTCTCTTGAAATTCTTGTTTTGGTACATGATTTGTTTTGTGATTTCTCTCTATACAGTATAATATTATGTAGTAATTAATTTCATGACTCTTTTGATCGTCTCTCCTCTTCTTCTCGTCGTCCTCAATGTTTGAAGTATTCAATCTCTTGTGCAATAATAATAATAAGTTTACTTACAACTACTAATTAACACAACATAACAAAGAGACTGTAAATATTCTTCTAGTAATAATGTACTTGTATTATGTAACACTCATGTGACTCTTTTTTCAGTTTTGAATCCAGTTCATTCACACTTTCATACGACCAGATTACTGATTTTCATAATAAACCCTATTAATTTTTACAAAAAATGGTATCTTTTATAAAAAAAATAATAGGAAATACAACTACAGATCATATTAGGTAATAACAATTTAAATACACACAATTATTAAATACACTCTTATTGGCTTACTCGTACAAAGTTACTCCTGGATCACATATGGAACTGGCACACATTCATTCATACTTGACACATACTTTTGCAAAAAACATATCATGATGATACAAATATATTTGTATCTTTTATATATAAAAGATGCTTCGTCTCACCCCTCATTAATTTTTC
>WJFB01002675.1:0-17440 GCA_009870185.1 Pygmarrhopalites habei
CAGTTGATCGAGCTTGATCGACCGATCAGTTGACCCAGATCGAAGTTATTCATTCGATCTGTTGATCAGATCGAGATCGATCGAAACCACAAAAAAAATTTGTGATCGAGATCGAGATCGATCGAAAGACGAAGCGCCCACCACTGGATTTTCCCCACCACCAGCTAATTTGTGCGTGTGTGTGTTGTGTAGATGTACACATATGCATCACAAATAACATGCTAGCCGTACTGTAAAATATTCCACTCCCTTAATCCACAGTAGTAAAATAATGGAGAAAGCACACAGACCCAGACACAAAATCATATTTTCACAATATTCCACATCCACAGACTGTGAGAGAGATATTATTATGATGAGCCCATTCTGCTTATCGCTTCCAGCATCCTTCACGCATACGAAGAGAAAGCGAGAGATAGTGCCGATGAGTGAGTGAGTTTTCACATAGACAAGAAAAGATAGAGAGAAAGAGAAAGTATAGAAGGGAATATAATTCGAGCGTTGAATGGCCACCGAGCCACTGTACATTAAAGACTACATTAAATACACATGTTTGAACACAATCTATGCATAATTTTGTGGAAAACAAGGATATGCCTTTGTCATAAAATTACTAAAATCTAATTCCCCTTCCATTCATACTCTACATTCGCTGTATACATACGACAGTAGTTTGTACACGGCTCAACCGTTAGTCATATGTATACAACAGAGCAGAGTAGAACAGAACAACTATAGACAGTCTATTCACATAAATATTACAGCTTCCATACATACAATGTCAAAGGCTGTTGGTAGACCAATTCATTTTATCTACCGTCTTTTAACGGCTCCATCATGTGTTGATACTTATGTACTATCCTGTACATCTCTCTCTCTCCTACCATATAATTTACATATTTATGAAAGGAAGCAAAGTTCAGGAAAGTCATAAAAAATATTTTCCTTTTGTTCCCAACTTCTTTCATTATAATAGTTTGTTCAGGTGAGAGTCTAAAAATATTTTCACATAGAAGTATCATGAATTCTATTTGACAATCCCTCAAAAAATCATGTTTGTGTACTGCAAGCATTTCTAAACTCTGTAATTTAACTTTGCTCATGCATCCCTGTAACAATACTTTCACCTTAATCGCTCTTGTACTTCTTGCAATATTTCATACTCACAGTACGCATTAAATAAGTCATGATATTTGCAAAATATTTTCACATACTCATCTTAATTACAAAATAAGTCAAGGTGAGGGAAATACAGGGAGAATTGGATTAATAATGTATTCCAACTTCAGTTGAAGGACAAACCTAAAGAAATGGTCGATCACCGACGTCCCAAACACACACATTGGGAAAATATCTCAACACTTTCTTATTCAAAATTCATTAGGAACCTTTCTCATCGAATGTATTGTGAGTGAGTGTGTGTAGTTGGGGGAAAAGTCGTACTAGACATTCTCCAAGCCCTCCTCCCAACCAAAAACCTTCATTTCATGAATATCAAATGGTGTGACTTGACAAGAGGCTCCATGCTGGTGAGAGAAAGTACAGGGGGGAGAAAGGCGATCAAGGACAGACTTTTAGATTGTGCCTCAGAACTTGTACTCTAATATATTAAGGTAAGGAATTTGCTTTTCTCTCTCCCATGCACACTGTAAAAGAGGAGAGGAGAAACATAGGGAAAGGTAACCGTATGGTGGTGGTGAAAATTTTGTATTTACCATTATGAATATTACTCCCACTCGTCCAAATAACTGTATTTAAAATGCATAATGCATACGTAGTGCAGGGATGGAGAAAATAAAAAAGAAATACTTTGAGGTGGTGTGCACAACAATGAGTCTCCTTTTCTCCCTTGTCAACTTAAAAACGAGAGAGGATGAGTCTTTTACACAGTGTACACTGAAAATTGAATGTGGGTCATGTAGGTATGACTCCGTCTACAGGCACACTTGACACTGAAATGTCTGGAGGGGGTAATTCTACATTTTGAAAGGATGCTCCCTTTGAGATGAGATCTCGGTGTATTTTGTGTATACAGCACACACGTGTGCGTATGTGGTCTGGAAATCATATTGTGTGTGTGTAGGATAGACGATACTCTGTAAGTTAATTCCGAGAGATAGTGAAATAGTCTTACCCTTGGTTTGAAATTTGTGTAATAAGAATTTTTAACTACAGAAATTTTGAACGATCTCTCATTTCACTGGTTTCTTAAGAACTTTTGACATTTCACTTTACTAAATCTCAGACTTTCTCTTTTCTTGACTCCACTCATTCCTCCAATTTCCATGATATACATTACATGTATGTTGTTTGGAGTGTGTCTGAACCTCAATTCCACATAAATTGCTTTCACCAACCCGACATATTTATGCATGTGTACTTCACAGCATAAACAGACGATATTGTTTCAAATTTATACAATGCATCACGTATACTTTTGTATTCTCTGTACAAATATGAAAACTGTTCTTGTAGGGAAGAGCTTCATTTGTTTGAGCAAAGAGTCACTTTCTCTTTTTTCCCTCCCTTTCTATCTCTCAAGTCTTTAGTGTATGGGGTCCACTTTTGTGTGTTGTATGTTTTCGTTATTAAATTATTAATTGAGTCCGTGAGAATTCAGCGGCCTTCTCCTAAGCCTGTCTTTTTATGTACTCAAGATATTCTTTACTCTATCTCTCTTCCTTCCTTCCGCCTTTCCCCCGTCCTAGTGCAATGTAGTTTTCTCTTATTATATCGCCTAGTATTCATACAGCCCAAGTAAAAGGTAAAGGCATGGATTGTCATTAAAACTGTAAGAGAAAGCTGATGAAGTTGTGGACTGGGTCTGACTCAAGAGCTTTCTCTCTCTCTTTCTCCTTCTACACTAAAGGCTTCTTTTCTATGTATGGGAAGGATAACGACTATTTACTCGTCGACTGTCATTTTTCTCAAGGTTATCTTTTCCTTCCTCCTTCTCCTCAAGCTACAAAGTAACCAAGAATTGCTCGCAGCATATTTACAAGGATAATACAAACTGTCTACTTTTTCTCCCAACTAATTTAGTCAGAGGAGGAGGAGGAAGAGGGAAAAGACGCAACAGGACCATCAAAGTTAATAGACACATCCGGTGTACCTTGAAATACAAAACACACACACATGCCCGGTACACGTAGTTACATGACGTGAGTTTACCCACAAAAGCACACAGCTCTGATTTCATGTTTATGCGCCTTTAAGGAAAATGACAAGGACTCCCATAATTGTTCACGAGCTGAGGTGATGACGAGGAGGAGATTTGAAGGACAAATCCGTACACGGAACGACCACAAACCTCCTCTCTCTCTCCTCCTCTTCTCTAATTATATTATGATGAATTTGATTTTATTCATTTCCTTCGGATTCTCACAGACTCATAATCGCATCATCAAAGCTTTGCACACATTTCCTGTTGGTTAGTCATAACTAACATGGATTCATTTGGAACTGTAAACATGTGTTGAGTGAAATGTCAAGTATAAGCAACGCAACACACACTTTCTCTCAAGTTCACGTGCCACTTGCATGGTCGGACGTGTCTAATCCCATGTATATGTATGTATGTGTCTGTGCCTTTACAACTATTTTCATGGTTTTACCTACTCCCAGAGTTAGTCTGGTTTGGGTGAGGAGTGGATTAAAGTAAAATAAATTTATACTGTCGCACTTTTTCCAGGCTGTTCTCCCCCGTGATTTGATTTGTAGTTCAAAAGGTTAGTAGGAGGATACAGTCCAAATCCGGATCCGGGGAAATAGAGTGGGTGTTAATTCCGAGACTATTTTCATCCTTTGTCCTTGTGAAAAAAAGGAAATTCCTCAAGTTTTCAATTTTAGCAAAGAAACCGCGAATTCCGTTTTCACATGGTTTTATAATATGCAGTCAAAAGTTTAGAGTAAAGGAAGAATCTTCGTAGATCAGGATAAATTATACACCCGGTTTTGGAGGGCCCACATATTTTTGAGTGTCAAAAACAGGAAAGTGCACTTATCACAGGATGAACTTGAACATTTCATGATAATAAATGTGTCTCAACCACACCACATACAAGATTCCCCTACCTTTCGCGTTCAAGGGTGTGTGTAATACCTTGGTGAAAGTCAAAAGTGAAAGTTGGGTGAATATTCATGAACGAGAGTGACTGTGTGTGTGATGAATGCACGCACTTTTTCTCCTGCTAGAATTTTTGGAATGTAAAAATTCTTCTTATATTTCAAAAAATTGACTAGAAGAGAGCACTTAAGTATCCTTTGAATCCTTCGAATGTGTAATCTGATTTCTCTTGAAATTTATGCGTGACTTTTTTTTCATATTTTCCTTCAAGTCTTCTCTTGGAAGTAGCAACTTGGACTTTTCGATTTTTATTCATACTCATTGAGAAAAAGAGGAGGAAGAGAGATATTAAATATACATCATGTTAACGTTTTGTTAATGAAGTATGCGGAAAAAATTTGCACAAATGTGTCGTACTCTTACTATGAATGTTTCTTTCTAGCACACTCACACACACACACACGCTAAGGAATAACTGGGCAAAAGTTTTGTTAAAAAAGTAAAAGTACAAGCATTACCCTGTCCTACCAATATATATGCAGATGTTAGTGTCAAGATTAAGATTTTATCTGCATTTAACGTCATTCTTAATTCTCGCTCCCTCTCTCTACATATACATGTGCGTGTCTCATGTTTCTTGCTTGGAATGTAAGGAAAAGAGAAAAGAATTTCGTTTCCTCATCCTCTGGAAAAGAAAATCTTGGAGGAATGAGCGAGAGAACGAGAGAGAGAGAGGAAAAAGACATTGAAATTCAAAGTTAGTACAAAAGTTGAACAAAAGAGTAGAAGGAAGACGAGAGAATGCTCCTCATCATCATCTTCATAATTATGATGCCATTGGTACATAATGACATGCAAAAAGTGGAGCAGAAAGAAATACAAAATTACAAATTACAGCCACCGTACAGTTTGAGATGGGGAGGAAAGAAATTATCTGGTATTCATTAAAAGAACAAAGGGATACATAGCCTCAGATTCACCAATCGATTAAAGTGCTTCTCTCAAAAAGTTTCAACTATTTCAACTCTCCTTCAACAGAGGAGAAAGCGAGATCGAGGGAGAGAGACTTACGCACATACTTACACGAACAGATTTCGTTGGGAAATCTCCGTCTTTTTTCTGACTTGTCAATTATTCACGATGGATCTGAAGAGAGAGAGAAAGAAAGAAAGGATGAGAGGATGGTGTAGTATACACAGTCATCCATTTTTGGGGAACTTTTAATTGCTCTACCCCTTCCTTTCATGTATAATTCCCTCCTCTCTCTTTCTCCATTCCTCCATCCAAAATTGTACATTACAGTGAGGAAACTTTCCAGTCTCATCTCTCTGTATTTTCTCTACTTTCACTCGAGAATTTACACGACCAACTCACTTTACCCATGCAATGCATCAATTTCTTTAACTCTATTGCATAGCACCCGTCTTCAAAATTACTCACTGATTAAATCAGACTGATTTTGAAGATTTTGTCTTTCCGTTCCCACTCCAGCACCTCCTTCAGCATTAATCTTTCTTCCTGCCCAATTCTAACAAAGATTTACTTTACTGCTTTCTCTCTATTTCTTCTTCTACACGATGTGTCAAAACATCATCTCTTGTCTCTCGTCTTCAGTTTAAATATTTTTGTTTTTCTACACCGTCCAGAAAAATCCCCATCAATTTGTGTTTCCATGTGACCTTCCCCTTCAAAACTGACTTAGGGGAAATGTGTACAAATATTGTGATACTACTAATAACACAGCCGGGAGTTACATAAGAAGAGAGAGAGAGAGAAAGTAGAAGGGTTGAGAAAAACAAAAGGAAAGAGTAAACTCTCCACCTCGGAATAATTTAGAGTGTGGCGGAGATAAAGAGTCTCTCCCGAGTTTATTTTCAACTTTTATATTTTCAACAGCATAAGTTGGAGCCAGACAAAGAGAGAGAGAGAAAGAGTTGGAGAAGAGGAAGAAAGTAGAGATGGGGCGTTTTGCTTGAGGGAGCAAGTGGAAATAGAAATGATTGGGTGGGACACAGATTTATGCGTGTCTTTCGTCGCCGTCTACAAAAGACATTTGCACAGATTTTGGCAATATTTTCACGTCACTAACTTTCTCACACACCTTCCTCCTTCTCTTCGCGATGCTATGTGAGAGGGTGAAGTGTGAATGTATGTCTGTGCGTATGGAGGGGAAAGATCGTGTGTGAATGTGTGTGTGAGGAAAAACGCTGGCTAAAGGTTCACGACTTTCTCTCTCTCACTCTCTCTTTGCTTTTGTCTGGCTGACACAAAACCAGCATCCCAGCAAATGGTCCTAAAAACCCAGGAACTGGAATAAGTTCTTTTTTTTGCTTTCAACAAAAAAGGGGTCCCTCCATAAAAAACATAGACACAAGGCCTCACACACACATGCACAACTGGTACGAGTCACAATAAAAACAGACACAAGTTTGAAATACTTGCTAGGGGAAATTCTCTATTCCTTCTATCCTTACTTTCTCCTTATAGTCTGGTTGTAAGTGGAGAGTGAAGTAGGTGTCTGTGTGTATTTATTTGTGCGTATATGGTGATCACTGGGAGAAAGTTGTAGTTGTAGGAAAATTTTTTCTCTCTCAAGACTATCTTTTGATACGATCAGACTCGTGATGATTCTACTGTGAAAATAAAGCTCTCTTAAATTCGTTACAGAGAGAAAAGAGATACATTTCCATTCGATGTATATATGAAGTGTTATGTAATATTACAAGACCTTCTGCACACCTTTCCCTTTCTCCCGTTCCCAACATTGAGAGAGATAGGGAGAAACTCAATTGAGCGTTTCATCCCCTCCGTGTATGCAATAATAATATGTAGGTATATAAAGTCATCGTTTTTCCCTCATCTGTTGTCTCTACCTAGCCTGCCATCATAGAAAGGGAATGAGAGGGAGAGAAAGAAAGAGGAAGGGAAATAACAAACCACTTGCCTTAATGTACAAGCTAATGGTCTAATACACACAACACTGAAACTGTAAAGTGTGTGTGTCTATGTGTGGAGTAGAGGATTTTGGAAATTTGAACGAGTTTTATAGGGAAGAGAAAGAATCCCTGTAGATAACAGGCAGGCACAATGTACACTGTTTCTCTATATGAGAGTTTGTATGTGTAGGGAAACGAGATGTTTATTATTCTATTTATCGTCGGGATCAAGTGAAATGGGCCTATTTTGGCAGGATTGAATTATCCAATGTCTTCTCCATCGGGCTGGCTCTCTCTCTCTTCACTACCTCCTCTCGTCTCTATGTATAAATCTTGTGTATACCTAGGCTGTGCTATACTCTATTGAGTATGTAGATATTTGGGGAGTGTTGAAATCTTCATCCTATTGGCAGTCACCGGGAAATTTTCGCTGTATAAACGTTCAATGAATTGAGAGTGCTTGGAGGAATGATAAAAAGACTCGATCTTTATATACACGAGGACTGTCTCATATTCCTGTATGTATAATTTATGTGTGTTTGTGTCTGCATATTTTACTTAGGTATGTGTGTGGGTGGTGTGAGTGTGGTAGAGAAATTACATAAAACCCTTATTAATAATTTTTTCCACTTTTTTTAATCAGTGTATTCAAATGTATGCTTTCAATCATCGTCTCATTTGCAACATAATTTCTTTCATAATTCCCACCTTAGAATTTGTACACAAAAAATAAAAGGCAGTGTATGTATCATCTCTGTCCTCACTAGCTGTGTGTGTGTTTGTGTAACTCTGCTTTCTCTCATATATTATACATATAGGAAATAAAGTGGATGTGGAGGAGAATGAAAAGTTCAATATTTTAGTCTCTACGCTGGAAAAGACTAAACCCTTCAACTTTTGGTCAATAATTTTATTGACGCCACATTATTTTCATTTAATGGCAAAAGTTTGAGAGTCCAACTCTTAAATTTTTCGGATCATCATTTTTCAAAGAGAGGGAAAGGGAAAGAGGGGAAATCAAAAACTTTACAAAATTGGTAAAAGTAGGTCAAAGAAAGTAAATAATAATATTACAACTATTATTGTACTTTCAATTGCTAAATGACGGCGGCGGAAAGGCGACGAAAGAAACGTTGTCTCTCGCTCTCTGTGATTCATAAAAGTGTGCACGCTTTTTTGAAAGTCCCAACTGACACACACACCCAGGGATACCCGGGTGGCAGTATAGACACACACGGGACACAGACCAAGAGACACCTGGAAAGCCCTCAAAGTTTAAAACTCATGGTGAACAATGGTTCGTTGTCTCTTTGTGTGTGCCTATATCTGTGTGGAGGACAATGGAAAAATGAATAAACATTTGAGCGCAAAAGTGGGGAGAAAAGCGGAGTCCCGGCATGAATAGCGGTGATAATATATTATTTACATCTTGAACATTCCATATTTATACCCTTCTCTTCTTCCCATGTCTCCAGCTCCCCGCTTCCCGTCTCCCTCTCCCTCTTCGCACATGATCATCATAATACGATGGAGACTAGGAACTTTCTTTTTTTGGGAAAACCCTTTCACTGGCAACTGCATTGAAACTCCGTCTCTTTGGCTGGTGGAGAAATATTCATGCATTTTTTGGTACGCTACATGCCATGAAGCAACTTGAAAACCTTTCTAACTTGTTTAGGATGTCCCATAATAGAATAGAATAGAATCCTACAGTGAGGTGAGGCCCGCCACTGGCGGAAGCAAATATTTTGGCTCCGCAAAAAAGTATTTTTTTCACTGGGATTTCTTCGTGTTACATAGTTCATTTTCTCAAATCTAAGTAATTTTGTGGTGGTGAACACGAATTTAACATCAGTTTTTTAGATTAATTACGTTTACATATTTTAATTACAATTTTAATTGTGCCGTGGGTCCCCAATAAATCCTCATACTACTAAGACAAGGCCCTCCACTACACTAGTTTGCTCCAATTTTCTTCGCGTCGTCCTAGGCCCTCCACGTCCGTTCTGACAACAACAACGTGTCGCTGACTGGAGATTCAATGAGAATTCTTTGTGGACTTTTGTAAAAGGGGGAGGAATTAAGTACTCCCCCTTGCCCGTAAGTATTTTTCTAGAAAATACTTACATATCCAGTCACCATCTTTCCGTGCATTGGGCAATTTTTGTTAACCGTCTGGATTTATTCTGATTTTGGAGCATTCTTACCACGTGGACCCTATCACTGGAGCTTGGAGACACTTAGTGCGTGTGTGTGTGTGATACCTCTTTTTGTGTGAGTGCAACAATTTGTGTGTGTGTGTAAGATCATCTCTTCATATTCTGGATTTCAACTTCCTCCCCTACATAATTAACTGGACACCGTCACCACCTCCTGTCAGTCATTCTAAATAACCCCGTCAGATGTCACTTCACAAATGTGGTTCCTGCGCCGAAAAAATTGGACTTCGACAACATTGGATGTTCTGTATTACGTGTGGCCAAAAATTCCATCGAACATGTCTACCCAAAGTATCCAACTATGCCTTTTCACAGCTGCGAAAGACTCTTTGGACATGTAATATCTGTACACCATCTCAGCCCTGTTGTTCCGTATGCAAAATTGTGTTATCTAATAATGAATGTACAAATTGCAATTTACCAGTTTTTTCAAATGATTTCGACGATTCTAAGTCAAGTACTAGTGAGACCTTTGTAAATTTTGACACAGGTACAAATTTTGATTTCAATTCGGCCATCTCAATATCAATGGCCTTCATTCAAAATTGAATGAATTGAAATCTTTTTTAATTCAGACTAACTTTCACTTATTCCCCCTAAACGAAATCAAATTGCAAGAACATTCACCGAATTCCTTTTATGAAATTCCTGGGTATAAATTTTTGCCTTTCTTTAACTCAGACCAACGTAAAACCAGGGGAGGCTCTGCCTTTTTTGTAAGAAATGATTGCTTGTATCGGCAGGTTGAAAGGTCAACTAAGTTCCCCCAATATTCTGAAGTTAATATCTTAGAGCTCAAAATCTCTTTTACAAAAAAGATTCTAGTACTAAATATTTATTGCCCTCCATCTGTCAACAAAACGGATTTTCTCACTAATCTTAATCATTTACTTATTGAATTCTCACACTACAAAGGTAACATTTTAATGACTGGGGACTTTAATATCAATTTAAACTACGATTATATTTTATAAACACGATAGTCATTAACTCCAATTGCAAAATTTAGCGACACAATTTAACTTAAGTCAATTAATTAATGAACCCACAAAAATTGATAAAAAGGGGTCGGCTACGTTAATTGATCACATCTATGCTAATTTTTTTGTTGCGCATTTATTATCAGGAACTTTTAATCTCACGACCTCGGACCACAAAGCGCTTTATTTAATTAAGCATAACAAACGAGCGAAACTGCCGTATAAAATAATTTCGGTCAGAAAATTTTCGGATATTGACATGGAGAGAGTCGTTGGTGATTTAAATAATATTGACTGGTTCTTATTTTCTAATTTCACGAATTCGGACGAAGTTAAAAAATTTTTTGAAATTCACGTCAATTCTATTCTTGATGCACATGCCCCGTTGAAAAAACGTAGGGTCAAAGAGACAAAATGTGCCTTGGATGACCAAAAAGATCATTGACCTCATTTCAGAAAGAAATAATCTCTGAAAAGATTGTCAAAGATTCAAATCCAATCAGAAATGGTCTGAATTCAAAAAATTCAAAAATTTTGTCCAAAATCGGATTAACTCGGATAAAATAAATTATGTTTTTAAACAATGCGATGAAGCGCTGACTGCAAATTAGGTTTGGAATGTTTACAATCAATTATCTAATTATAAGTCAAAGAAAAATGACCCAATTTCATTTTTACTTAATAGCGGCGAGAAAGTGTGCGAGGCAGACGCCATGGCAAAACTCTTAGCTGAGCAAATTACTTTACCTGTAACGACGACACAGATGAAATAATTAAATTGGCAGAAAGTATTGAAGTTTCTGAAACAGACTTTAGCAATTTTCTTTCTCCAGCTGATTTTGTCACGGCTTTTGGGACACTCAAGCGCTCGGGTACTTACGGATTCTAAATTCCATACACGTTTTTAAAAATGTGTATCGAACCACTAGGTTTACCTCTGAAACAAATGTTTGTCAATTTTTTAAAACGCGGTAAGCTTCCACGCACCTTTAATTCGGCAGTCATTACACCCCTGTATAAAGGAAAGGGCAGTAGTGCGGACCCAAGTAATTACAGACCGATATCTGTCCTTCCTCTCTTAAGCTAACTTTTTGAAAAGCTAATTTATCGTAAATTATGTTTTTACATAGAGCAAAACGATCTTCTAGATCCGAGACAGCACGGGTTTCGTAAAAACCGGTCATGCACTACTGCTCTAGCCATTTTCGCAGATGATATTTGCCTGCGTCTAAACGAACCTAGCATGAAAGCCGGCGTTGTATTTGTTGATCTGAAAAAAGCTTTTGACTCTGTGCGTCCTTTACGACTTTTACAATCTCTTGTATCAATTAACATTCCAAAGGTGATTTTATTTTATCTTTGTTTCTACTTTGTCAACCGCTTTTTTCGGATCAAGCTTGGTGAATTCCTGTCCCAGTTTTTCAAGGCGGTGGGAGGATGTCCCCAAGGGGGTATTCTTTCTCCTATTTTGTTCAGCTTGTAACATAACGGGGTTGGGATCGCATTAGTTTTGGCCTACTACTTACTGTTTGCAGACGACCTTGCGTTCTACATTTTTAATACGGACCTTCATCAACTTGTTTCCGACCTGAGCCTCATCCTTACGACCTTGGACCAGTGGTGTAACAATAAGGACTTAATAATTAACTATACTAAGACCGAGTATATGATTATAAGTAAAACAATAGTTGACATTGACGATAATGTTTTCTCAGTTACATGTAATGGTCATACAATCAAACGGGTACGGGAATTCAAATATCTCGGGGTCATCTTCGACGACAGAATGACTTTCAATGCGCATTTCAAATAAGTCTCTCACCGAGTGTCTTCAGCTGTAGGGTGTTTAATGTATAATAAACGGTACCTCAATTTGCGCGTCTTCAAAACTTTAATTAATTCATTTGTGTTGTCGATAATTGATTACGCACTTCTAATTTGGGGAGTGGTCTCAGATACAAATCTTGAAAAATTGCAAGCAAAAGTAAACTCTTTATTGGGTGCCTATTTTTATCCACGTTTATGCAATAAATTTCAAAAGTATCAGAGAATTGCCTGCCAAATTGAAAAAAAACCCCATACCAGACCTGAGATTGACTATTTGGAACTTTATGAAAAATGTTATTTGTTGCCCATTTTGGAGAGGAAGATTTATTTTTATGCTTTGTTTGCTTATAAGAGTTTGAATTTCAAGCACGTCCCAGACATATGCAATCGTTTCTCTTACGGTCATTCCTCTCGAACTCTTAATCTGACTGTTTCTTTTTATCCTACCGTCTTTTCTCAAAAATCGGTAATTTATCAATCTATTCAAATGTGGAATTCGTTGGATGTGAACGCAAAGCGACATAACGTTTCATATGGCCAATTTTTAAAATACATAAACCAGTGGTTGATTGATAATCGACTTTTGGACTTGTGTCAAAATAATTTAAGATGTCCTTGTTTTTAAACGATTATTCTTGATGATAAATTATTCAGCAAAATATTATCTTAAGTATTAGTCTGTAAAAGTGTTCGTATGTGGTAATAAGTCATGGTTGTACTGAAGGTCTCTTTGAGGCCGTTGCCCATTTTTCAACACTATAATAAAGTCTACAATACAATACAATACAGTTTTCGACTCATTGAAAAACTTTCTCTGGTCAACTTTCCACCATTTTCTAAATATTTGACTGGCCACTTTCAAAAGTTTGTGTCCCACTTACCGTTTTATTTAAAATTAAGGAAAGCTGTCAAGGAATGTTGGGGGCTAATGTAAATTCTTGTTTTAATTCCCCGAGAGCATTTAAATATTTAAATAATTATTTTTCATAAACATTTCAGTTTACTATCGCTTTCACTCCTTCACTTTGTTGTTTAGATGAACCAAAAGAAGTAAGAGTGAAAGTTACTAGTTTTGTCAGAGACTGAAAGAGTCTAATCAACTTTCAACCATGCGCTGTGTGTGTGTACGGAAAATTGAGACTTTGATTTTATGCGTGCATTTTCAAATTTTATTGTAAAAGCTCTTCTCTCTTCTGGTGTCCCACTAAGCAATGTAGAGTGTGTACACTTGTGTGTGTGTGTACACTCAGATAAGGTATTTAAATGTAAGGAGGAGGAGGGATTTTGTGTGTACAAGGAACATAGAGATGCTTCCTTGATTTTCACAGTGATCATGAATGCGTTAATTATGCACATGATTTTCCAGACAGTCTCTTTTCATTACATTATTCTTGAACAGCCTGCGTATCCTCCTATACTCTTTCCCTTGTATGTTTGGAATCTTTCCACACACGTCTCTCTCTACTCTCTACATACTGCGAAAACATGTTCGCACAATCTGCACAAACAACACACACAGACACAAGGCAATATTTTCCATTTAAGTGTGTTCTTGTTACACAAAATCTGCAATTTCACTCCCTGGATGTACTGGGTGGAACTGTTATTTTGTATCGGTCGTTAGAACGTTATAACGGGGTTATTTGTTATGCGAATTTTATGAAAAGTTCACATATTGTGCTTCAGGTATCCACAATCATGGAAAAAATTACAAATACATTGTGGGTGAGCAGCAACGGAAATGGTGGGCAAACTAGTAGAGGATTCCACTGTTGTGTGGATTTTTTAGCAGGCCCGTCAAATTGTGTGTTTTTCAAAGAGCTCAAGAAAACCAGATTTACCAAATCTTGTGTTTCTCTTGTCATAAAACGATGCAACGACACCAGTAGTGTTGAAGACTACCGAAGACGGCGTCAAAAAATTGGCCGAGACCCGGGGATTAGTGATAAGGGTCAGAGCCCGAATTTGGAGAAATTCAGTACTTTCGACAGAATAGATGGCTAAAAAGCTCGAAAGAAGTGAAACAACTATTGTAAATGTCCTTAAGTCACACATATTAGTCCGGTCTCACAAAAATGTAGGTATCAGTTCTGGTCAACTGTCCGAAGAATTTAGAGACGCCAGAGAAATAAAGCATTGGTGATGCGGTACGCAGCTTATGACGTAGAAAAAATCGGATCGCGGATGAAAAATTTTTTACTAAATAGTTGTCCCACAACTCTTAAAGTGACAGGATCTACTCTACAGACCTTATGTCAATTCCTCATAGGCTTCGAAAAGTCATCGGAGCCCTCCACCCCCCTCAGTCATAGTTTTAGAGGTGGAAGGTCAAAAAAGGGCCACCAAACTGCATTTTGTCCCACAGGGAGTAAAGGTCAAAAATCACACTGATGACATTCTGGAGTTCGCCATACATCTGTTGAATGAAACCACGTTTAATAGAGGTAGATGGACCTTCCACCAAGTCTCCACACTTACTCAAAGGGCAAAAAACACTCAAATTCTACTTTGAAAAAAAATTTGGACGTTGTCACCGGTGCAGAATGACCCTCGTCATTACCGGATCTCAACTCCTTCGACTACTTTTTGTGGTCTCCATTAGAGGATATGGTCTGCTCTACTGCTCATAAAATTTCCAAGTCTCTAAAAAAATCTTTGACCTCAGGATGGACCAAGTTCCTCCAAGATGACCTTCGTGCTCCAACCGGAGCGTGGTGGTCAGGATTTAAGCTCCTGTGAATGCCAGGGGTCATTATTTTGAAAACAAAAAATAATGTGTGTACACCATCACGTCCACTACTTGTGTGCGAGATTTCATGTTCTGAAAATAAACCGTTCTTGAAATAATGAACCAAATGTCCGATACAAGATAAGAGTTCCACCCAGTACAGGAGGGAAGGAGATGGAATGATAGGAATAAAATGCGCAATTCCATGCTGAATGCTGATGAGGACCCGGGTTTCAAACACTGGGAATAAATGTGAGGGTGATTGTGTGTGGTAGGCTGATGGAGAAATTGTTTTGTTTTCTCTTTCCCTACCTCTCCATGATGAGATGGAGAGGGTGAAAAAGTAAAAACTAAAGGTTACCCTCTCGGTATGGATCGTAATATTCCTCAATCATGGAACACAAGGGGTTTTCCAAGTAGGTATGTCACTGTGTGTGTGAAATAGACAGTGGGAAAAGTACACCCCATGCGTGCCTCATGCTCAATTAAGCGTGAGCTTAATTAACTTTATGATCAACAATCCACACACTCACTCTCTCTCTCTTTCTATCCATCGTTGTGACGGACTCATAGGGACATTACCATTGGTACAAAGAGAGAGGGAGACAAGAGATGATGATACTTGGGTTGGTGGTAGTGTTAATGGGAGGATGGGTAGTGTCGGCATATCATCATAATAATTATGTTCGAACCATCCTTTCGTGCTTGTTATTCATTTTCACTAATGATAATTGATACGAAGAGAGTGAAATGTCTGAGGATGTGTGTGTGTGTGATAGAAAGGGAGGGTGTATGTGAATTGAACACAAGCTTTCTCCAGGATTTTACATTCTCCTTTTCGGTGAAAGTGTGTGAGATCCTGAAGAGTATTTTGAACTCTAGCTGCTCCTCTTCTTCGTCAAGACACTTTTCAGGATGATGAGGAGAGGGAAAGGATTCGTAGTCAGAATAACGTGTAATTTATTCAGTCTACATAATGGTCATTCAACTTTCTAGCAAGTTAGACTTGAAGAAAGTTGTAGAGTGCGTGCCTCTGTTTGTGTGTTTATTATTTGAGAAAGAAGAGAAATCTTTTTTTATTTTAAAATAATTTCATACACACTGAAAATTATGGAGGGAGAGTGAAAGAAGTTGCTCTGTACAGTGAGGAAGACAGCACTGCTTCAGAGTAATGAATAGTGAAAGTTTTCATTCAAATGTTTGAACTGTGGGTGGTGTGTGTGTGTGAGAAAGAGAGGGTTTGATATACATAGCTTAGCCTTTGTGATAAAAATAAATTCTGAGCCCTTTGACGATGCTAAAAATAAAATACTGAGAAAATACAAAAACGTGGATTTCATTCGTATATTCCTACTCTGGAAATTCTAGTGTGATAAGATGAGCCTCACACAATCCTTTTCACAATGATTCGTACAAACTGTGTGTGCGTGGATCAGTTCAGCTTTTCGCTTTTCAAAATCTATTCAAAATAGAATGGAATGAACCGAAATAAACGCTTAAGCATACAAATCCAAACACACACAGAGAAACCTTGTCTGCACAGGACTGGAGAAATCAAATTGTTTTTCCCATGATATCCCAAAATGGATTCAAAGAAAGTCATCCCTTTCTACTTCACATGTTCTAAAGGTTTAAATTCTACGTCAGATCAGGCTACCCATGATTACCTACGCAAATCCCAAGTTGAGGGGTTTTTGTGGGTGTCCAAACTAGTCAAGTCCACAGCCAAAACTTTAAGAACAATAATGATAAACGAGGAGACCTTACAATTAGTCTAACCTCAAAGGTGTCGATTGTCATTTTAATTTGAGCGATTCCCCTTTCTCTCTCTCCATTATATTTGATACTTGAAACCCGTCAAGTGAAAGTGAAAGCACGCCCCTTTCTCCCATTTCTGTGGGGAGAATTCTAAAAACAGAATATCACTTATACAGTACATAAAAAAATTCAGGCAGATTTTTCCTCCGCGTTCCCTCCGACGCTGTAACTTTCGTATGGAATTATAAAATTAACTCAAAATTCAGTATTCTCGGCATAATTTAATTGCAAACAACATGACATGACCAATGATACACAAAAATGCCATGTAAAAAGTCACCGAAGCAATTTAGTATACAAAATCGTTTTTTCACCTCAAACAATTTAGGCAGATTTTGATATTTAATATTTTGTAGAACCTCCCTTAGCTTTTATTAATGCCACAACTCTTCTGGGCATAGATTCGACTAACTTTTTGGCAACTGGTCTTCGTCATGAATTTCAGCCCATGTTGCCTTCAGCATACCCTTCAATTCATCCTTATTTTTCGGTCGTCTTCCCGAAAGTCTTCTCTCCATTTCATTCCACACATGCTCGATGGGATTCATATCAGGAAACTGTGCAGACCATGGAAGTACTTTTATTTTTTTATTTTTCAACCAGTCAGTGACCACATGAGCAGTATGCTTAGGATCGTTGTCCTGCTGGAAGGTGAAACCCCTCGACAGCCCCCATTTTCCATCTGACGGACGAAGATTTTTTTCCAGTATTTTTAATTACACCTCCTTTGTCATGGTTTTTTAGCGGGATCATAGTGTTCGTCGACAAAATCAAGGGTTCCCAACCCACTCCACGCCATGGACCCCCAAACCATCACCGATCCTAAAGAATACTCAAGTTAAGTAAGGTTGCAAAGTTGAATAGAC
>WJFB01002676.1:0-17429 GCA_009870185.1 Pygmarrhopalites habei
ACCAGAAATTTTCCCTCCCACTTTCTCCATTCACCTAATGTTAAAAAACTGTTTTCCCTCCGAACTACGTTCGGAGAAAGTGGCAGAAAATGCATGCACGACACAATGAATGCATTCATTGTAAATGTGACAAGTAAATATTTGTAATTAAATTGTTTGTGTTTTTTAAAAAATTTTATTTTCATATCTGCACATTATTATATAATAAGAAAAGGACTCCTAGCCATTTTACAAATCACAAGGACAAAAATGAGAGCAGTCTGAGTCCGAATGTACCCCCCACACTTGATTCCAATTGGTCGTAAATGTTTCGCATGTCTCCGACATGGTCCGGGTAAAAGTTTCAACCATTTGTTAATGAGTCCTTTAGAAAATTCATAGAGTTGTCCTAACCGGAGGAACAGGACAACTTCAATGATGAATAAAATGATAGCCCAATAACAAAATATGAAGAGACTTGGCAGGGGAAGATGATCGTTGAGACCGATTGAACTGTAAATAAATATCCCATGGACAGTCGTCAATTGTCCTATCCAAGCCATGAATATCTGAACAGAGTAGTAGTCATTGTAGAGGATGTTGAGGATTCTCAAATCTTCGTAATTTCGTACTAGCGCCAAAGTTTGAACCACACTGCTCGAATGAGGATGAGGAGGGAAAGAGTCGGATTCGATGGAGTCGGTCAAGTTTCTGCAAAGTACATATAATACCAATTATTTTCACTTAATTTTTTTGCATTTGAGAGTCCCTCATTTTTCTAATGCAATTTTTTGCACAGTTCACCCTGAATCAACAACGAACCTCAGTTTTTGTAGCCAGAAAGCAGTGGAGTGCATGTAAGTGGACATGATGGAAAAATTCATGAAACCGGGCCATATACTTGAATTGAGATTGTACAATTCGACAAGGTAGAAGAGTCCGAAGAGAAAATAACTTTTTAAGTGGAGCGGGAGAAGGGAGTAGAAAAATCGAGAATTGTGAGGACTTTTGATGAAAAGGGTGGAGAATGAGATTCCCGACATCACCATAAGTGAAACACCATTGATTAGCACTTGTTCCAACGGATCGAATGACAATATTCTCCCGACATTTAAGAGACCTGCAAAATTGTAGAACAAAAATTTGTAAAAAAAAAAATTTCAAGGGAACCAAATTTTTGCTTGACTTTTATCCGTGAGTCTCGAGATTGCAAATTTTATTGTGTGCAAAATGAAATTTATGTGCCTGACTGAAATAGAATTTTGAAAAAGAAATTACAAAGTACACTAGATTTTCTTGTACACAATTTTCAAATAAACTCACCGAGTTCACGACGGAACCTCAAAAGTTGGTTAATTCCATTGAGAATGGAGCCCCTTTTCCGGTAAATGATTTGTTGAAACCAGACGGAAAATGTGAAAAGTTCTAACCACAAAAAATCAATGATGATTGTTGCTGTCGATCTTCTTTGTCGAACTTTCACAAAGAATAAAGTCATACAATCGTTGTGGATTTGGTAACAAAGTTGTAGTGTAAAGTACAAGACATGGATTGTCCATAAAAATATTTTCCGTCTGGAATTTGTCAGCTCAAACTGGTCCTTTTGAGAATCCCATTTAAATCCATTTGCTTTCATTTTGTACCCGAATTCAAATATCAATTTATAACCATTTAGGCAATATTTTGTCAACATTTTGTCTCTTCAGCATTCCCTTCAGTCATTCAAGTTCAATGTGGTTCAATTTATTTGCATTTGGTGCCTACAGCAGTTTATTCAAAGGTTTACTTTTTCCAATAAAAAATGAACTAATGCTATTGGCACACTTTCGGTACATTAAGCCAAGCGTTGCAAAATACCAGTGCAATCATTTCACACGTTATGTTTATAAAAATATCCGATTTTTCCCGGCATAGAAGGCAAACTTTGCCAGCTACCACTTCACGCTGGCAAAATTTGGCTCTTACTTCCAAAATTGGTGAAAAAATGTTGTTGTGGATTGGGGGGAAGTTTGGTTCATTTCACCCATTTTGCCAGTCAAACTCCTGCCCCTGGACGATGACTGCCAACTACTTCTGCAAATATTCATGCCAGTTTGTGTCATGAGACGATGGGATTATTTTCAGGCTAGAAATGTCTCACTGTTTTTAGTTTTTACCAACTCCCACTCAACGGTTCAGTCTGAACCCTGTGGAAATTTGCCGTGGTGAACCACCATAGCTTCCTATTTGGTCAATTATACTTGAATAGATATAAATGGATCTATTGCGGCAAAGTCTTTATTTTGATTGATATTTGATGGCCTTTCAAAATGCTAAGAGGAGAATCCAAATAAAAATTGTGGGGATACTGCTTTGATAATGTCGAAAGAATGGAGTTTCATTATTTTAGCATTACTGTGCGGAGTCGGTACTCGGTATCTTGAATCTTTTTCATTTAGACACTCCAATATGTGACATAATTCATGAAACATGAATCATGCTCCAAAAGTGACTTGAAACATTACGCACCCACGACACTGTCGTAACGACAATAATTACCCGGAGTTTTTAAAATGTCAACCAAAACACACACACAACAATCAATTAAAAATGAAGATGATACTCTCATACACAAATAATTTGCAAATTTTGCAATGATCTTACTATTTACTTTATACCTGGTCCTAGCACCCATCAACTTCATACTTACCTCCACTTGATAGCTATCAATGCTAATGATATTAGTATATATTGGAAAACTGCACTCATTTCACAAAAGAATGACAGTCAAAGTCAATGACTTTGTCATATTCATCCTACAAAGTACACGGAAAATTCCAAAATTCAAAATTTATTGCACTTAATCACTTACTTAAACAATTAAAATTTAGACAAAAAGCATTCAAGTCTTGAATTTCAAGAGGACACAGAGAAAGAGAGCCAACACTCAAAATTATTAATGTTTTTTATTAGTGTTGATTCAAGACTCTTGAACGTACATAATATGTGAGTGAGTCACATACACTCTAAACACAAAAGTGGAAAGTTTACTTTTATCGGTGGAGCCCAGGCACTGTGCCAGATCGGTGGAAAATTTTCCTCCAATAAGTGGAAAGTTCACGCATGCGCTGCCATTTTCCACCGATCAGAGGAAAAAATTCCAACCGATTGGAGTACATTTTCCACCGATTTGGCACAGTGCCTGGGTTCCACCGATAAGTGGAAACTTTCCACTTTTGTGTTTAGAGTGTAATGTGACGCCTGACAAACATCGTTTCACTAGGACTCCTAGTCTACCAGCCATTTTGAAAAAAGTGTCTAACTGCCAAAAAAACATAACTGCAACCAAAAAGATTGAGCAGAAAAAAAATCACCAAAATCCGTAATGATTATTCAAAGAATCTTGTCCCTTGCCTTCATCTCGCTCATCCTTCAAAACTACATCAGTTCCGAAGGTATTCCACAAAATTCGAATATCCCTTTTAACTCTCTTTCACTCCCACAAGTCGTTCCAAAATCCAAATTAATTCTCTACTCCTCTAATCCTCATCCAACGAATCCTGACTTATTACAACACATTCTAAACCACCAAATTCCATTCTGGCTTTGCGCCCAATGTTCCATTTCCAATTACTTCAATTCTACCAATTCCTTAGACATCACCAAGCACGTTGACAACTCCAACTTTCATCTCCTCCTCTACGAGTCCCCTCAGCCTTCTACTCCATTAGAGCAGCTCAAAATTTGTGAAAATTTTCTATTCAATTTTCTCCCTCCATTTAATCCTCAATCAGACAAATTCCTCTTACTCCTCCACCAAAACCACAACCCGTCTACAACCACTCACCCTCCTCATCACGTGATTGGTACAATCCATCCACCAGAATCCACCACCAAACTATTTCCCGCCCAAAGTTTTGTCCTCATCGTGACCCGAATTACCTTCACCTCACTCTGGTTCCTACACCTCCTTGTGAAAAACCAACAACTATTCCTATCCCTGTCTTTACTGTACTCCCCAGAAAAGTATTCAACTTTAAATCCAGATGGCGGGAAAAATGGAATGAAATCCACTCTCAAACTTTTCAGTCAACCCACATTCGATCGCTTTCTTTCCCCCCATCGAAAATTTAATGGCGGGAGTGGCGAAGTGAGTTTTCTGGTTGATTCTCATTACCTTCCCCTCCTAAATTCGCACAATTTTAAACCACCCTCCAAAATTTCAAAAACAACCCGCCAAATCCTGGCATCTCAAGACTTCATCACTTCCCAGCTAAAAAGCAATTACATTTTCGCCCAACCTGGAAATTTCACCATAAAATTCTTACCAACTTTGAATTCAAACCCCGGAAAGAATAGAAAATGTTTTACTTGCATGGCTACACCAAACTTCATCGAACGCCATATTGGAATGTCACTGGAACCGCCATTCGAACTTGTCCTCAAAGCAGCGGATTACTACTACGCTGTAATGTACGTTGATAGGAGCGTTTTATTCAATTCCTTCTCCCTAATTTCCATATCCTTACCTTTGACCTTTGACACGTGGGTCACTCTGGCGGCATTCATTTTACTCGTCCTCCACTTTCTGTCCTTTCAATTTTTATTTGAAACAAAATTGGTAGACTTTACTAAACTTGTATTTGACACAATCCGACCTTTGACCCTTCAGTGCCACCTGGTGAGAAAAGTGGGTACTTTTCCATCATTCCACATTTTATGGACACTCCTATGTTTCATAATATCCCAATTTTACTTGGGTGAACTGAAAAGTTCCCAACTAATTCCTACTGCACAACCAGTTGATCAAAATGTTCAAAATTTGGTTGCCAAGGGTTACAGTTTTGGCGCCCACCATCCAAATGATCATTACGAAGAGATGAAAACGATAGTAGCTTTACGAGGACGACAAAATAGCGGACAAATTCTTCTGATCATAGATAATTGGCTACCCGGGGTGGGAGGCGTGGACTACAAAACGGAAAATATAAATTTTGCATTTGTTGTCCCATCCTTTGTCACAAATGATGTTCGAATGTTAGCGCTCATTTTTTCTAAGAGTAATATGAACGTTCTGAGGGAGTCTGTGTGGATATCAGCGTACAGCTACAGAATTGCTGGACCGAATGCGGGAATTTTGAAAGAGGCTGTGATGCGGGGGAGTCAAAGTGGAGTCGTTGGATACTGGATTGACTTGACACTTTGGATTATGATGTCCAAGACGAAAGATAATGAACTGGAGAAAATACCAAGCAGAAATTTGTGGAGTGTCAAGATGAAAGAGATTCAAGATAGAGAGTATCGAATGAAACTACCCGGGTTTGTAAATTCATTAAATAGATCAGCGATGATCATTTTTTGTCTGGGGGTGGTGCTTTCGATTGCAGGTTTCCTAGCAGAAATAATTGGGCGCTGCAAATTATCCGGCGTTTGTGCCACCCGACTTTTTAGGCGGGTAACTGTGAACAGACTGCACAGGATTTTGAGGCTTTGCCTCCGTTCGCGTCAATGATTCAGTTTGCGGGAATCTGTTTTATGCGAGATTGCAGACTCAGCTAATTTCACTTGATGTTGTCTTTGTCATTGTTCTGATTCTCAACCGGCACTGACGGCACTTTGATTTTTGGAAGGGCTTCTTTATGCACCTGGTCAATACAGCTTTCAATAATGTTTTGCACTGCCGTACACTGAAACGTTGGAAAGTTGTGCGAATTTTCTCAAGAAATGTTTCAATAATGAAGCATAAGAGTGCAGCAAGAACCCCGATTGCCAGTAACTGTCCTGCTAGCCACACAAATTGTTTTCCTGTCGAACTGTCTGCAGTCTCTTCAGCTTCTCTACCTTTGTAGTAACTTTTGGTCTTGATCCAAAATTTTGCATAGTCCTGACCACGTCCTACACGATCCACAATCCCATTAGCGATCCACTTGTCGTCTAGGCCACCATTTTTGACGCAGCCGATGATGGAGTTCAAGGGGTCTGAATATAAAATATGGTACAACAAGGTTTTATATCAAATACGGTAATCCTAATCAACTCAAGGGTATCAAAAAAACAAGAATTGTGTCCGAACTTGGGACGCAAAGCGAGCGTTACTTACGCAGAATGGCTGGAAAGAGTTTGCTCACGCCGATCGTCATCGGAGCAGGGAAATAAAATTCCTTGGATGCGACATACATTGGTTTTCTGTTCACATCGATCATGAATATCAAGCCCAAAGCATACAGCACTGTTCTAGGGCCAATGCATGCCCTTCGACCTTCGAATATTGATTGGAAGCACTGGAATGTCCAAAGCAAAGCTGCCGTTCTATACTTCTATACCGCATCTATACCGGAAGTATAGAAAAGTATAGAAATTCTATACTCTATGATTTCAATGGTACATATTTTTCTATACTTTTCTATACTTCATGGTATAGATGCGGTATAGAAGTATAGAACGGCAGCTTTGGTCCAAAGTAATATGTAGTAAAAAACTATTTATATGTTGAAATATGTTCAAGTAAATTGTAAAATACAGTGGAATCTAGACAATGCAAACTCTGGATGGACCGTTCGACCTGGAGAAGTTCAGTTTAGGTCATGGGATCCAAACTGAACTTCTGAAACTGGTTACTATTACTGAGTGAGCCCAGGATTTTGATTACAATTTTGATTGCCCTTCTGGAATTCGGCCCTTAGTATTGCGGCGCGAGTTTGAATGGACTCAAAATCCGTTCGGTTTACGCGAGTTCGGTTTGTGTAGATTCCAGTGTATTTCCCACAGTGAAGTAACAAATCCTTACGTCTTTCTCATAATAATTGTACTCCTTGACCCTCCGTCCAATCTCCACTTCAATCTCATTCCGTGGCATCACTTTAAAATATTTATCCAGCACACCCTCAAAAATGACGGCGCCCAATTCATAATTTGAATCCACCAACTCTACAAAATCCTTTGGCGGATCCACATAATGTGGAATAGAGACTAATGCAATCAATCTCGATTTGTAACAGCAACTCAGAACAAGAGCTGCACAGAACCACAAAATCATGACAAATCTACTCAGTCCACTTCGAATACTCCTTGAAAATACCCGGGAGTCCAATCCTGTTTGATCTATCATTGGCCGAAGGAGAGCTAATAGACTCAAGTAGTACAATCTCCATTTTGAAAATCCCACTCTTTTCTGAGTAGCTTCAATCCCCGTAAATTCTTCAGCAAAAAAAGTTGACAATCGAATTGCTACTTGGAGTGTAAAAAGTATTAGCAGAATAGAAATGGTTATTCCTATCCAGACATCTTTGCCTAAAGGTGATCTGAGCACGGACAAACGTGTAAATTTTAATCTTGCCGGGCGTGCCGTGATAAATCCGATGGATTCAAATAAAATTGTGGATGACAAGTGGATAAGTTTGGCTTTCAGAGGGATTGGATCAACAATGTGAATTAGAGCGCCCTCTCCCGTCAGGAGAAGTTCAATGAAATTGTCCCACTTTCCTTCTTCGTCTGGTCTGTCTTGAGGGCGGGAGAATACATGTTCAAATTCCAGTGTTGCGTTGAGAGACAAGGATAAATAGTAAATGATAGCTAACATTGGGTCAGTCCAAAATCCTTGGATTTTGAACCTTTCCAGTGAAATGGAACAAACTGGACAAATTGTGACGACCAGTTTTGCTCCTAGCCAATCAAATCCCTGCTTTTTTCTGGCATTGTTCAATTTTTGAAGGAAATTGTTCAATTCGACTCTACAAAACTTGTGGTCCTTGATTTCTTTCGGAATTCCAAGGATTTCTGAGTTGCCCAAGAAAATGACGTGTTCAATCATTCGAATGCCATTCTGGAAAATTTCAAAAAATTCCTGTACTTCTTGTGTACTTTGAAATTTTGAATGGTCCACCAAAAATATGAAGTAGAAGTCTGCCTGGTGAGCTAGGAAATTTGTATATGGCGGAAAATTCAAAAATGGCTGGGTCTGATTGTTGGATTTGGATGGGAGATTGTGAGAATTAATTAAAAGGATCGAACAGGGACGATGAAATTTTGTGGAAACACTAAAAGCGACTTTTCTATTGGAGGATGAATCTTGGTTAAAATTATTGTTAGTCAAATTAGCGCTAGATGGCTCTCGTCCGAAGCCATTTATCAAAGTGATTGTGTGGTCCAGGGAAGTTGAGCGTCTGCCTGCCTGTCTTTGCGAAGGAGAGGAAGTGGCGGGATTTTTGACGTTTTCCCACAATTCTGAATAAAACCAGAATTGATCGACAAAGATGCTGGAGTCGAGAACAAAATTGAAGAGAAGACATTTTGAAAATTCAGGATGATTCTGTGTTGTCCAAAGCTGGATCAGCTGATCGAGGAATGTTGGAGAGATAGTAGGAGTTTGTATTGGATGAAGATTTGGGGATGAATTTTTTGAGGGAGACTGATTTTTGTTTGAAGAGGGAGTTGATGTAGGGAATAAAATTGGAAATAATATAATTAGTGGAAGGTTGATTATTGGAGAAGATGAGGTGAGCCCGCAGGAGGGCGTCATGACTGGAGTGGACAGGTGTGCAGAAATCCTTGTTAAGATAGTTATCTTTATAAGAGTACAATTCCCTGTTGCTGACAATGAAAGATTATAAAGGACGACTGTAGAGTTAAATTCCCTGTTTTTGCAAAAGAAAAGTTGAAGATAAAGATAAGAAAGTAAATTTCGAATTTCTTCAGTGTAGACTGCACTGCGCAATAATTTTCTCCCATGAATGACGTGACAAGGAAAACTTTATTAATAGACTAATAGTGATCATAATTTATGTGATGGTCAGCTCAAAATTCATAACTCTCTCCCGGTTTCATCCTGTCAAGTAGAAAGTTGATTTATTCAAAAAGTAAATATAGGATTTACTACAAGATTTACTAGGATTCTAGAATTAATGCCCTTTTCATTTTTTCTATTGTGTAAATTGCACACGAATTTTACGATCTTGTATTAGAAAAATGATTCTCTGATATTAATGTCACTATAAGCACGACAATATAATTATTCCTCATCTTTTAGACAATCCTTTGTTTTATGCTATGTCAATTTCATAATTAATTAAGCTGCTTTTTGGAGAACTGAAAAGTTTTATCGTGTGCAAAAGTCACTACGAAACCATAACTTTGAACTTGGCCAATCTTTCTGGTGGGTTTAAAAGCTTTTGAGTAATTTTTGACTCAAAATTTTTTGAATGTAAATCTTTAAAAATGTAAAATGTAATTAATTTACTCCGCTCAAAAATAGCATTCATTATTTCCTTTTAATAGGCAAACAAAACAAATCCAACAACATTTTCTTGAATTAACAATAACAATTTTTTTTAATTACAGAATACGGAGAATAATAACGGTATAAAAAATAAATAAATAATTCTCCATCTTTCTTCTTTTGAATCGTCTCTTTTGTCCTTTCAATCCTTCCCACCATTTCTTAGCTTAAAATTACATAACAATCCTTCTACTTCTCGGGCAGTGTCATTTTTGTTGTCCCCGGTTTCGTTCATCCATCATTTGTCCTGTATCAAAAAATTCAACTTTTTTAAAAATACATAAATAATAATCAGCATTTGCAATTTACATCCTTTCGATACAGTACAAAATGGTCGTTTTCAACACTACATTATTATTGCTGTGCTAATTATTCGCTTTCTCTCTCTCTCAATTGGAAACATTTTAGCTTATACTTAAATAAATTCTTCACCTTTCAACCTTTCTTTATGGCAATCCATTTACAACTAATTATGCGAAAAATTTATTATAGACTGCACTGGAGTTCACTGGACTTTCTCTTACAAATCCTCTCTTCCCTTTCTTCTCTATTTGTGTTCATGTCATGAACTTCATGTTGACCCCTGAGCATCTCAAAATAATTAAGTCTAATCATATTTCCCCCGCAGAGATTTTCCTTTGCCAATTTCCCTTGACCATGAATCTCTCTCTCTAGGCCACCTTGACCCACATGCAATTTGGTCAAAAATATTTTCCACAAACAGTTATACAAGTTGAACCCCACTGCCACAATGTGACACCAAGACCCAGACACACACAGAGGAGGGAGATGGAAGAAGGATTAAGTTAAAATTCTTGCATTCAATTGACCTGACCTTCAGGAAAAGGAAATTTGATGAGCCAAACCTTTTACACCTTTTGCATGATTGCGAGCAATTACATTTTGTATAGCCGTATTAGCTGTAGCATGGTCAAACACACACACACATCCTCACTACACTCTCTCTCTCTTCCTTTGATTTATGGACACTTTAGTTTACAACCTGGGTAGGACTGAAGAGAGAGAGGAGAGAGAGAGACACACAGGAGAGGGGGAATATATGGAAAAGTTCAACGAACGACCAAAAAACTTGTTTCTTCCTCCACTTTTCTAGACCATCGCTTTCGCAATGAAGGACCAATCCATTTGCACTACGCTTCCCAAATTCATGTACACAGCCAACACACACACAGGCAAACACAGACACACACACAGACAGGCACACAGGAGACAGGAGAGGGGGGAATATTTGGGCACAAATTTTACACGGCGAGTACATGGCAGGAATTGACAAGGACACATTGTGCGGAAGCAAACAACACACACACACACAGCAACACACACACCAGACGCACACACACATTCCTACAAAATTCCTTATAACTGACCAATACGGACTCAAGGATAAATGACCTGTGACAAAAATTAGGTCATATTTTTTTCTACAGCCATTTATCTCCCTTGTCTTTTTAACTGTGTGTGTGTGTCTCTCTCTCTCTCGCTACGGACTCAACTCCATTTAAATTAAATGATTTAATTTAAATTGTACAAAATGTACAAAAAAATCGGATTCCGACTCTCCACCTGATTCAATTCCTGTCTCTGTCATTCCTCCACTTTTTTTAAAAAAATTGTACAAATGTTTGCAAAAAAATCGCTACCAAAATGTTCTCCAAAATTGTATGCCATTTCCCCACGACTAGGAATAACGTAAAATAAACGTGTATTAAACGTAACTCACCATCACATCTATCCACTCTCTCTCCTTTCCTTCTCTACCAATTTTTCCTGTCTCCCTGGTACTGAGCGTAGAGGTTGTCAATGGAACTGAGTACATTACCCGTCTCCCCATTGGCATCCATTGACCTCCATCCATGAACAATTGGTGGACTCCATCCCCATCCTTGACCTCCAGTCAATTTTGAAATTGTTGGGTAGGCCAGTGCAATAAAGATGAGGATAAAAATAACAATTCCCAATGCCATCACGACTGCTCCTGCAATAGAGTCACGGGTCAAATGAACCTGTTCTTCATGACGGGGGGCATGGTCACCAGATTGACCTGGTGTCGAGACAGTAGTGGCACCAGAAACGGCAGCTATTAATACTATAGTCAGGAAGACAATTGCGTTGGAACTGGACATTTTGACGTTTGGAGGAGGGAGATTTGAATTTTTTTGGGTGAACGAGCGAATCTGTAATAAAAAAAATGGTTGAGTAAATGTCAATTAAATTTTGCACATCAGAAATTGTCAAAAATCCTTATAATTTAATTATTTTAAAATTAATTAATAAAGTAAATAAAAAATAGATTGATGGCGTGAAAATTTAAAAATCCCACCCAAGTCAGTGACTAATTAACAGGATTTGTGATGCACCGATAAATTCCTCTCTCAATAATTATTTAGTCACTGGCAGAAAATGAGGGATGCAACAGAAATTGCAAAAAAATTGTAAAAATCTGAAAACTACGATATAGTTCAAGGCCAATGGAAAATAGAGAGTGTGTGTATTTTGTTGAGCTTGGATAAAAGAGAGGAAAAGAGGGAAGACTGTCAAACTTGTTCTTACCTGGGAGAGGATGAAAAGGAAGATGAGTCTGAATTGTCTTTGACAAAACTGGTCACTTTTTGCGTGTTTTTGTTGTGCGTAGCCACCAAACACACGTCCACACACACACGGTCGTCTATTAGAGGTTTTTGTGCGGGGTGCCCATGTCCCTTTAGGGAAGATTCTTATTGTTAGTGAACGTACACACACACCCAATTACTCTAAATGAGTGAAAAAGATTTTAAAGTCTCCTCCTTCTTCCTCCTCCTCTCCTTTGGTTTAGTAAGGAGAATACAAAATCACAATCCTCGCTTTCCATTGTAAATTTTCGTTGGTGTTTTGACATTTGCAAATTACACACACATAATGTACAGAGGAAGAGAGGATCGTAATTGAATATGGGAAGAGCCACTCATGCTGAGAGTGGAGTGTGTGTGTGTGGAAATTAAATAGGTGGAGAGAGGAGGTGTCCTGAAAAAAGTAGATTTATGGTTTACAGATAAAGGACAAGGTGATAATTTTGAGACTTTCATTGCGGAATGGTTCAGAGTTGGCATATTTTAAATTTTCCCTGAGAGTGAAACATAAAACAGATTTTGTTTCAATAAAAATTATACGAGGGAAAAGGAGGAGGAGAGGAACTAGGAAGAAGAGAGAGAGAGGAGGATGAGGAGATTTGGGAAACGTTTTTGAAACTTCACTTCAATTTAAAGTGACCAAATGAAAGTGTTACTTTAATTTTCCAATCACAAATTGTGAAGGAACAATTTAATTAGCAGGGAAATGGGACTTTTAGCTTGACCCTCTATACTCTATAGTCATCTAAGATCATTTCTCACTCTGTAATTTGAATTTTTTTGGGTACAATTTAAAATAAAATAGACACGCAGTTAAGAGGTTGAAGTGTCAGAGACTAGTATATAATTTCTAAATCCAAATATCTGGAATATTATGGAATTAATTATGTAAAGTTTTCATCCAGGAATCTACCACATTTTCAGTTTGATTGTGTCACGTTGTAAAGCGTTCCACCGTTTATTGCTGTGCGGGGGTGAGACTGTGGGAGTGTAGATATATGAAAGTGGGAGGTGTGTGTGTGCGAGGAAGGTAGTATGTCTCTATGGGAAGAGAAGCTGCGAGTGAAGTACAGTCAACTTGGGTGGTCCTTCAATGCACTCGTAGAAGAGAAGGGAAAGTTTCTCCGGAAAAGGGTAAAATTTTGCCTGGAGGAATGGAACTTACACGGGAAACTTCAGGAGAGGATCAAGTCATTTTCCTCGGAAGAAGGGAAAAATTGGCGGGAAGAGTGGAATTGTCCTTCCATCTCGGAATATTGTTTCTTCTTGGGGGGAATTTGTGGACTCCTCCGGGGAAAGTAGTTTCCTTCTTTTCCCGGGGAGAATTTTAACCTGCTGAAGGGAAAGTTTCCCTCATTCCGTGGAAAATCCACTTTCCACCCAACATTTTTTCTTCCATTTTAAGAGTGTGGGAAAGACTTGCAAACAAGAAATTTAATGTGTAGTATCAGCCTGAATGACGATCTTCCTCTTTCCCATTGAAGGACCACCCAAGTTGACTGTACTCCACTTCCAGCTTCCCTTCCCATGGAGACCACCCACATAGACCTCACACACACATTCCCCCTTTCATCCAGACAGACAGACAAAAAACCAATGGAATTTTAGTTGGTGATGCTGGAATATTAAAATTCCATGAAATAATTTAGTTTAAAATTTTCGTACAATTATGTACGTCACAATTCTTTTATCTTGAAATCAACTTTATTGCTCCAGAAGCACTACTCCTTTTCTCAAACATTTGTTTCATTAATACTTGTGAATTATCATTGACAATGATTCCTTGTAATACTGAAATAGGATTGGACTAAGTTTTCTTTTGCCTGTCATTAAAAATAAAGTGACATACCTAGTTAATACTGCTCTTTCTTCTCTCCGTAAGCAGCACTCTCTCAAATCCCCACGCCTTTTCCGTGTACAAGAAGATGCGAAGCTTTTGTGTGCAAAAATCAATTATAGTACAAATTAGGAGGAGGAGAGTTTGTTTTTTCTGTATGTACAAATTTTGAGTATTATAGAAAAAAACAATTTCCTCAGGTACGAGTGTGCGTATGTCAAGTCAGCGTGTGTGTAGTGTGTGTGTGTGTATTTTTTGAGCCATATGGTTCGGCATTCGGCAAGGCTGGTCAAGTAATTTTTTTAATGTTGAGGCGTTGATAACTTTTTTTTGAGAGAGAAAAAAATCTTGTCATCATCACACGATCAAGTCCTAAATTTTCCAATTGCGCGTCCCTCCAAGTAAGACATATGACTGTGAAGGACACGTAAAAAATCATGTAAGTTCTCAAGTGACACTTTAAAATGGAGGTGAATGAATGAAGAAGGTAGTCACCTGTCAATCATACAGAAGTAATGGCATTCCAATTGGACTTGCGATCCTTCCAGCACCGGACACAAAAGGCAAAAATTGAGAGGACGACAGCCAATCCCAGGCAAACATTTTTAATAATTTCTATACTGTAAATTGACAGACCAGAAAAATAAATCTTTTATACTTAATTTGATTACAAGTTTAATACGATAATTCGATTCAAGAAATATTCAGAAATCAGTCCAAAGCATCTGCATTTCAAAGAAGCGAAAGTTTCTTCCAATCATTTTTCTTGCCTTACTAAATAACTTTATTCTATCCTGTCCTAAGGATCTTAATTCTCAACTACATGACCTCAATGGGTAAAATGTGATTGAGAACCCTGACTCGCAAATGTTTCATTGTGTTTTGCAAGAGAAGCTCAGTATCCGCTTCCGTCTCACTCGGTTCCACGAAAAATTGATCAAACGTTTGTTATAACATTGAAGGATATGCGGGATGAAGAAATTGTGGTCTCATTTGCTCTCATTAGTTAAGGTTCCATGAACTTTGTGTCAAATGGAAGACGGACATCCACGCTATTTTGATTACAAAATTTTCATATCAAAATTTTTAATACAAATTCGGAAGCTACAAACTAGCCTACAGCTCTTCCCTGAAATTTCATATTTATTTTGAAGTCTTCAACGAACACCATATTTGTTATCTTTAGCAATATTAAAAATTTCGTCATTCCAATCCACAATTCGAGTGTACATTGACTGTACAGTAGAAATTCTACTGGAGAATCCAGGATTCCATACAGACTACAAAAAATGAAAAACAACTTTGTCGTTGTTGCTGGTATGATACACCGAAGAAATAAATATAATTTGTACGCCACTGCATGACCATCCCCGATCAATATCCTTCAATTATTGCTGACGCTCATAAATGAACATCTAAAAACTTCATCATGCTTCCTCTCCCAATTGCCCAAATCAATAGTAAATTAAATGAAAATGGAAGAATACAAATAGAATTTCAAAACAAGTTGCATCCGAATTTTCTACTCAGGATCAAAGACTTTGATTCAAAGTTTTTGCTTCCCCATATTTTTTTTAAGTCGTAGCAAATATGAATGTAATATTGACTGTTTGAATTTTTTCAATATTTCCTCCTTCTGAATTTCATTTTCTAGGGTTTGTTTGTCTTCCTTTTATTCTCAAATTGAGAATCTCAATCATATTATTGTGATTATTAATCACTGATTCCAAATTTCGTGCATCCGAATAAAATTAGACGGCCATATTTAGTTGACTCACTCTTTAGTTCCCTTATTAGTATTCGAGACTTCTGCTGTGGCCTCGACACTTGGAGGTGGCGGTGGTCCAACGCCATCCGAATTGACTGACTGTGGAGAAATTTTGAGGAACAAAAGTAAGACGACGGCTGAGGAGGAGTAGTAAGAGTTGAAATTTGTAACCCCCCAAATCCGCATCTTTTATTTATTTTCCTTCCTTCTATATTTTATAGTCTACTCTCTTTTATAAACCCACATTCCCCAGTGGCGGAATTTTTAAATTGACCAATATTCCTTTTCTTCACCTCCCACCATCATTCTCCCTTGTTTCTCTCCTTTTCTCTCTGCACTAGTCTAATTAAAATTCGTTATAGCACAGGGAGAGACCACACACAAAGCACACACAGCCTAGAGAGAGAGAGAGTGAGAGTGTGTGTGTGGAGACAGACACAGGTAGACAAACTACAAACAACAGGGAAGAGTACAGAGAAAAAAAGGGGGGGGGGGGGGGTTTAGAGACGAAACACGGGAAGAATACAGAGAAAAAAGGGGGGGTTTAGACACGAAACACGGGACACACACAACAGGACACCCCAACGAACACAATACACAACAGACACACACACGACCCTCTGCTAGTCAACAGCCCACCCAAATAATGAATAAAGAGAGAGGGAGAGAGAGAGTGAAAAGAGTGGAGTTGCAATTTCGGGAAAGATCCTTTTGGATATGAAAAACATCTGCATTGCCATACTACTACGTTCCTTGTCCTATGTGTGTGTGGGGGGTGTATGAGTGTATGTGTGTGTATGAGGAAACCGGAGAAAAAGAGAGAGCCAATGCAGGGATATGCGTCAAAATAAGTCTGTACGTTTCCACACCGGCGCCCGCCACTTTCTCTCTCTCCCTCCCTCCTTTTATGTTTCTCTCTCTGTCTCTATCAGGCTGTGTGTGTGTCTTGCTCTGCGCCTCATCCTTTTACTTCTACTCTGTAGTACAGAGTCTGTACAATTATTGTATAAGTACAAATTGGCAAGGTTTTTGGCTATAGTCGGTGGGAACTCCGTCCTACACACACACTCTCCAGTTACAGAGAGGGAAAGAGAGTGGAAGAGAGAGAGAGAGAGAGAGAGAAAGCGAGTAGAAGAGGGAGAGAGAGAAAGCAAAGAGTAGGGCACTTGGTGCACTACATGGCCACCCGCCTTGTCGCTGCATCAGCTCTCTTTGTGTGTGTGTGTGTGTGGAAGTAGGCAGATATTTGATATGCTTTCCTTTGCTTTCTCTTTTCTCCTCTCCCGGAAAAATCGTTAAGTGGGAGACTCGTGGGGTAGACGGGTGCCAATAATCCTGATACATATGTATGTGAGAAAGTACCTTGGATTGTGTGTGTGTGTGTGTAGTACGTTGCACATCATAGGAGAAGGGGAGGATGAAAAGCGGCGGATATTGTTACGGCTGGATGACAGCGTCGGCGGGGATAGAGATTGTCAAGGAGAGGCAGAGAGAGAGAGAAATATCAAGCAATTTTTCACTGTCTCCAAATATTCCAATCGTAATGGCGGGAAACGTGAAAGGAAAGAGGAATATTGGAAAAAACGATTGTGATGTATGACTTTGAAAGAAGGGTTAGAATTGTTAGAAAAGTTTTTATTGTGTTGGCGTTTTTTTGCTCAGGGCCGACACGACACACGCTATTGCGATTCACAATTTGCACAAAAGACGTCATTTTGACGTTGTCGGGAAATTGAGGAATTATTCGCAAAAAATGACATCGCATATCATGGTATCTTAGTGCTCCGATCGGGACGAGACGAGACGAGCTTCGTCTCGTCCCGGTCCCAGGGTGCACGACCCAGGTTTTTTATGGGTCGGGTTTTTTGGGTTTTTTGTAAAAAACCCAGACACCAAAATTGTATGGGTTTTGGGTTTTTTAAATAAATCATTCCTCAAATGTTCATGCTTTCAACTTGAGAGCTT
>WJFB01002677.1:0-17426 GCA_009870185.1 Pygmarrhopalites habei
TGCAGTCATACTGTGACACCATGCGGTGTCAAAATCACTCCGGATTTCATAGAGTGTAGACTTGACCTCTGTTCAGGAGCAGACTGGCTTCCAAAATCCAATTGACCTCGAGTTCGTCCTGACCAAGTCTTGCTTTACTACGATTGTTCTGTTCTGACTTTTATTTATTTCTCCTGTCTTGACACTCTTGACAGACCAATTGGGAAGAATGGTACCAGAAAAGCAGGACGTACTCATACCAAAACTCCACTTCAACGCTTGGTCAGAGAAATAACCCATAAAATATGATAAGCGATATGATATGATCATAGTCATTTTTAGGCAAACCCCACTAGAGACTTCATTCAAGAGAAGGGCATTTTCCAAGACCCCATTGACTGGTGCGGCACCAGTGGTGCGGCGTGGTGCCTAATTAACATGCCAAGCTGGCCACAGGCTGCATTATTTTATAGGTTTTGTTATGGGCGTCAAATTTTACTATAAGTCATATTGTACACCTTTACAAATGGACGAAGGGTTACAGTAATTCGTACCGTATTTTTCGTATCCCCGACCGTTTCGTCGCGGGCCGAACTGTCTACTTACCTAAAAGTATCATTCACGACGTAATTAAATATGAAATCATAGGATGAATGGTACAGAATGAATTTCTACTGTACCCACTCGAGTTGAGTGACTCAACATAGGACAAAAAAATCACGAGAGTTTATCACATACAATGCAATTTATTTTTTTGCGAATCACAGAGAATAGATAAACATGGGCAGAGATGTTCTTTCTTTCAACTAATTGTATTTTACGTATCACACACACACACTCTCGAACCAACTTTGACTGATAAAACTTCCCGAGGCGAGATAAAAATTGTAAATCACATTTAGCATAAAAGTGTCTCTCCCTCCAGTCACTTTCATGAAAAGGGAATATTAGTCCAGATAGTGGAGGACTGTAAAGACAAAACTTGTCAAGAAAACCCAAAATTAAATGTGAAGCAATAAATGACTGCCATTTGTTCTTGGAGTTGGTTCACAGTACAGTTAAATCTCCTTAATAAAATTTAGGATGAGTGATTTCATAAAATTTAGTATTAATTACGTAACGTAATTTACATTGAATTTCTACAAAACTTATTTTATTGAAAACAAGAAATTAAATTTTTCCAGGGCCAATTCGGAAAATGTTGTTCAAAACGTCCCGCGCCGACCTTTGATGATCATGAACTTGGAATCCAATATTCTTCTTCCTCCCATCCTAATTATTTTGTGACTCCAGAAACCCAACGGAGACAACCACTCCATTTTGACCACTCGTCAGTTAGCAACTCATCAATCCGTAGTGTCAACAGAAGTACTAGTACTTTCATGACCCTTGACCCCTCAGCTTTGTCTGGTAGGGATAGGGAACAAAATGGATGGACTCCAGTTCAATTCGAACCACTTCCTTCGGTCCATAGTTTACCCATTCGAAGTACAAAGAAAGATGGAAGGTACATTTTTTTTGTTCAGTAAATTATAATTTCAATATTCCCGCCAAAACATGCAGCAGCGCCGCACCGCCCTCCATTAGCATAACAAAATTTTATTTTTCACAAGCCGATTTAATATTTATATTTTGAACTTTTTACACTTCAAAACATGACTCAAAATATTTTTATATTTAAGTATGACCTTTGACCTGGACTCCCCGAATGACCCACCCCCTGTCATATTCACCCTGGACGAAGAAAGTTTGGATTACTCCGAGTTGAGTGGATTCAATTCGTTACACATCACGGAAGATATGAGACGGAGGTCAACCAAACCCGACGTGTCATTCTCGAATATTTCTTATTTGTTCACTGAAGGACTGTACGTCCTGGATTTACCACGTGGTACAACAACCACTCAACTCTCCCACATTTTCCCGACTGCCATAAAAACGGAAATTATAGGGTACTCCCTGCCTTAATTTGTTTCTAATTTTTTTTCAAAATTTTCAATTTTATTTATGACTGGAAAAATTTAGGAAAGTTGGGATCGCTCAATTTGAAACACCGCTGGATGCCGCTCACGCTTTCCATCATGCTCAAAGAATCAAGATAGATGGAGAGAAACTGAGAGTATCCGTCAACAAACCGGAAATCTTGGACAGTATAGACGACCAGGGTCACAGTCAACCACTTTCGATGGGTAGTAGTGGAACCAGTTCGGAGAGAGGATTTTCACCCACACCCGCCGTGGCTACAATGTCGACCCAAGAAAATCCTAATAGAACTAAAAGACTAATCAAATTTCTTTGACCTTCCCTCGTCCTGGTTTTCCATTGGGACTCGTCTAATTAAAAATTGAATTGAAAAATGGAAATGTGTGAAAAGTTTTCAATTGAAGATTGTTTTTAAAATTTTGTGTGTAAAATAAATTACTTTTTTTCGATACCAATTTTATGGTTGACATTTTCCAAGGTAAATCCCTTCCATTTCACTCATGACCAGTTGGAAGAGGAAGATGAAGAATGTCGTCACTGTCCCGATAACCTCCAAAGTAAAAATTGTATTTCAAATCGTTTTGGAAAAAACCTTAAGCTTTATTTCTCTAAAATAAATAGGAAAGAAGATAAGGGGAAAAAATTCTTACTGCTGGGAAAATTTTGTAGTTGACTGGGCAAATGTGGAGAGCTGACAAATTCCATTTCCATCTTAGGATCCATTCCGATAAATTCTTGAGCTTGAAAATGAAAATCCTTTCTATTTCTGGCTAACGTTCTTTTTTCCATCAACTGATTTTGAATTCTTTTAAAAAACCATCTCGATTTTTGAGCTCACCATCGCCTTGTCATCCTGACAAATTTCTTGACGATGGAAGGGTGGGCACGATTTTGCGTTGTCCAATTTCTCCCGAATTTTACTTACCTAAAACAATGCAACAGTGCCTTTATTTAAAATTCAAATTTAGCGCTATTGCAAATGGTGTACACCATTAAACACGTGTTTAAACAAAATTAAGCAAAAATGAGCAACCAATTAAAATACAAATGCGTAATTTAAATTATATTCTCTAATAGAGAATCTCTATTATTTGAATAAAAGTGTATCGACTTTTTTTAAAACTTCCCTCTCTAAATACAAAGCAAGGAGAACTACAGTAGAGACAAAGAAACTCACCCTGGCTTCCACAAAATTCCCAAAGCTAGCCAACAGTACTAAAATTGTGAAGCTGACTGGACCCTGGAGTACAATGTCACAATCTCCATTCTCATATTGAATTCCCCCGCCCATCGTCATCTTACTGAAAGCCATCACAATTCCAGTCGTAGCTTTAACCAAAATAGCCATAGATAAAACTCCAGCAATATCCTCGTAAATCCGGAATGAGGATTGAAGTAGTAAAAATTTTTGTCTTATTTTCTTCTCCCATTCTACGATGTCTTTCTTCTGATCCTCCTCCCTCGTCCTCCTTATATTAACCCGGGCAATTTCATTGGATGTGAGAGATGTGGATTTCACAAGTTTCCCCAGTTTTGTACTCTCCGGCTCCTTCACACCATCGAAAGAAGAAGAGTCTAAAGAATAGGATTCCAATTTCCTCGTAAGTTCTTCACAAACAAATTCGTAGATTTGGAGGAGACTCAGGCCAAAGAGGAGGATGAAACTGAGTGCAAGGATAGTAGACCACACAATGTAGTAAGTGATGAGAAAATAGAGGGAAATTTCAAATACTGAATTGTCATTTGGCATGACAGTTGTATTAAAACTTTGGATGTGATTGTCAAAAAGGGCGTGGACGACAAATGCATAAAAATCCTTTCCCGCCGTTCCAATCGAAATGAAGAGGAGAGCCATCAAAAATTTGGATTTGTACAGCCCGCCTTGTCTCATCCCTTGATGGTCATGTTCAAAAGAATATGACGTTCGATAGGTCATGAGTTGGGACATGTTCTGGACTAATTGGGTCATAGAGTGACGGTACAAGATGACAACGATTCGGATGGTGCAATCTATAACGAAGGACGTGAACCAATAAGTGTACATTAGGATATGGCGGGAGAGTAGGGAGGAACCGGAGAGGACGGAAATGTCATTTGTGAGGAGGTAGTCTAGCATGTAAAAGCAAGGGAAGAGAGCACAGGTTAAACTGTACAAGAGGGACAGGTCAAGGATTTGGCGACATTTTCTAGATTGGCCTGAAACGAAAGCGGAGGATCTGGAATGGTAGAGACCATTGATGGAAGCTAGAAACAAGTAGAGTCGAATAGGGTCACACATTTTAAGAAGGGATTTTCGAAATTTTTTAAACACTACTGACGGAACCCTTTGAAAAGTAGATTGAAAGATGGAGAGCGAATTTCAGACGATTTCTGCGTTTAGTTCCGGTTTGAAAAGGGGAAAAGTTAGATTTTCGTATTTTTGTATTCTCCCTACTAATTAGTTTAATGGGAGATTAGCGTCTTGTACACATTGTAGTACAATGATTATACAACTGCATTGCATTGTGCAATTGTACATAGTGGCGTGTGTGTTTGCGTGTAGTAAGTCAAACAAACCTCCTCCCACTTTGACAACAAAACTAGTGCATAAATGAATACAAAAGGATACATCAAATAATTATAGGCGGGGGCTGGTCACGTGGGGCCTTTATTTGTCTGACACTCTAGTGTGATTAGAAAAAGTACATTACACAACTAGTCTAATTTGCTTATTCCTATTACACTTTTACTGCATTCATAGTCACATGCTCAGAGTCTGAGCCTCAGATATACTGAAATTGACAGGACATGTCGAAAATCAAGCAAAAAACTGGAGACGGGATTTAGAGAAATATATTCATTTGTGATATTTCATACTGTCGAACAATGTCGAACCTCTTGTCATAGGTTGCACTGTTTTATTGTTGTTGGTATGTGCACGGGAGTGTAGAGAGATGAAAGAGGAAGATGTGTGTAAGGGCGGGAGGATACCTCCATCACTCCATCAGGAAGAGTAGCTGTGAGTGGAGTACAGTCAAGCAACTTGGGTGGTCCTTCAATGGGAAAGACT
Organism: Pygmarrhopalites habei; assembly: GCA_009870185.1. Taxonomy (NCBI): domain Eukaryota; kingdom Metazoa; phylum Arthropoda; class Collembola; order Symphypleona; family Arrhopalitidae; genus Pygmarrhopalites; species Pygmarrhopalites habei. The sequence goes on from WJFB01002677.1 coordinate 5,012, forward strand.
CACTCAAGAAATTGGATGTGTGGCTTCGGCCTGTCCTACGATCTCCCTCTTCCGTTGAAGGACCACCCAAGGTGACTGTACTTGGGCCAAGTAACTTGGCTTATGATTCCTCACTGAGGAATCCTCATTGATTCCAATATAGCAAGTTGCTTTCAGATTGTTGACAATGTCGACAAATGAGTCAAATGAGTGTCAGTATAACAAATTATGGACATAGGAAGAACCATGAAATGTGACTGTTTCTATGAAATCTTCCCTTTCGATGTGTTAATCATAAGAAAACATTTTTTATTTGTCAAATTTCCCGCCATCCAGTCTGATTAGTGAATAAACATTTCGAGACGTGAGTCTTTTATAATAAATCTAAAATTTTGAATGTATACATAAAAACTTTTGTTGGAAGGTCAATCTTTTTTCCATGGTTCAAAATTTGGCAGTGATGACCGACTATTTTCCCCACCCATTACCCCATCCACCGCCATTGCCCCATCCACCGCCATTTCCCCATCCTCCTCCGTTTCCCCACCCTCCTCCGTTTCCCCACCCATTACCCCACCCACCTCCCCAACCATCTCCATGATGATGATGTTCTCTTCGTAGAAGATCCTCCGAATTCTCGTTTTCATCTACAGCCGCACCCTCATCGACCTTTTTTTCGACTGTCGGTTTGACCTCTTGGACTGAAGCAGCCCAAGTGACAGTCAGGATGACAGCCAACAGACACCAAAGAAACAAGGATTTCTGTGGAATAAAATTAGTATCAAAATCTGTGACTTAAATCTTCCATCGATATTGCCTTAATACTAAATTACCTAATAATTAATAATTCAAATGACGCTTATGTAAATTCGAATTACCATTTTGAACCACCAGTTTTTTTGCAAAGGAAGGGATTGAGATGGGAAGAATGGAGTACAAGTGTGTGAACTGACAAAATGTCTTTTTATACAGTTCCCTCTAACCCCACTAATCAAATGACTCGTTTGAAATGGAAGAGGAGAAGAGGTAACGTGGACTATAATTAGGAATTCCAGAAAAATGAAGAGATAAGAAAATATTTCTGAGAAAATATTTGATTTCTTGACAATTAACCTACTTTTGACAAGGGGTCGTGAGGGGACAAGAGAAAAAATTCTATTCGCGTGTCTGATTTGACAAACAAGAATGTGAGTAAACTTTTTTGCAAAAATCGTGTGAGGATTACCTACAAGATTAGTCTAATTATGATTAGACTCACCAATTAACTCAGAGTGCAATGACACTGAAGTTAAGTTTATGGTGTTATGTAACTTCTGTATTTAATTGACATTTTGACCCCGCTCATCTTGACTTGTTCATGTCCAACTCTCCACTGTTGTCACAACGCACGTCAATTACTAATTAAGAGACAAACAGGATGGACATTTTTCTCCTTCTTGCAAAATATTTTTATTGTCACCAGAGTACAAAAACGTTAAAGTTCTGTAAGTTGTAATCCTTATTCATTTGAGGTGTTCATAAATGCGTGTGCAAAAATATGAACATGTAAATTAGCATTTTATTAAGAACTCCATAATATGTCACGATTACATCTGATTCTTCAGGAATGTCACAAAATTAGTCTCTCTTAATTAGCAATTAATTAAATCAATTTTATTGGAAGAGGATTTTGCGTTGAATTCCATTTTGTCTTGCCAACTATTTGATGCCTTTGATCTAGGATGACCTGAGGTCATTAAACCTCCCTTTCAATTCATACTGTATTCAACGCATCTTTTGTCAAAATTCAACCTGTTGTGTAGTTTTCTTGCATATTTTACCTGACACATCATTTTGATGAAAGTGTGATGGTGAGTGGAGCTGAAAAAGTAGTTACTAATTTTTTCCAATAAAATATGGAACAGGGAGTGATTAGTGATTACAATGCACTGTTGAATAAGTCTATTGGAGAAAATCGAAACCTTTTTTTTCTATTCTTGGCCCAGAGTGGGACGATCCGATTCTTCCTGCGGAATTTTTTTGTGTGACAAAGTTTTCGATTTTCTCATTTTTAAAATCTCTTCTGTTGCTATTTTATTCAAGATTTTTGGTTTGGAGTTCATAAAAGAAAGTTTGATTAACACATAATTGTGTTACACATCTGGAAAAATGGACGGGAAGAGTTGTGACGACTGTCAACGACATGTAAGTTCCCATCCGAATTATTTTACAACTTAGAAATTGTGTGGAGACAGTAAAATTCATGAATGTATTTTATTATATTTTCAATCCAACAAACTAAATATAACATTCCCCAATAATTAACTTTTCAGATTGCTCAAGTCAATGAATTCCGAGTGGCCATGGAGGAGATTCAAGAGCAAATTCATGGGTTTTACTTACAAAATTCTAAAAGTAAAAACCCCATTTGATTGCCAACAGTTCCGTTCCTCTCATTGACAATGTAATTTACTAGTATACTAATGAAATGACATTTATTAGTAGTAATTTAATTATTTTGTTTTTGTTTTTGTTTTGGTAAAAGTTTAATTTGACTACATTGACTTTTTAAAAAAGTGTGTGTGTACTGTGTGTGTGTATTCTACAGATTAACTTTATTTGTCAAAGCAAATTGGCTGGATCCTCTGACATAGTAGACCAAGACAACGAAGGAGTTAATATGTTGAAAAGAATGCATACAGCTCGTAGGGCCAATTTGAAAGACCTTTCTTCGAACAGTTTGGTAAGATTATTTTAACTACCAGCGTAAAATCATTTTTTAAATAATTACTACCAACAATATGAATTCAAAGTACACAACAAAACGTTTTTAATAAGAAAGACAGTAACAGTTTTTGAAAACTGTCTTTATAAATGTTTTTCTTCTATGTAATCCTTAACTTTTGCAAAAATTATTTTTAAACAGATTGGCAAGGTCATTAGTAATGTCCCACTTGCTGACTCCAGTAGCAAAGACGCAGACAAAAGATCTCAAAGGGACGAGAATTCGTGTCCAACCGAACCCCCTACTCCTTCAAAGAACAAACGAGGTGGAAAGAGAAAACGCAAAGTCAGTGCCTCATCTTCCAATAATGTGAAAGTATTAATCGTTGAGGGTAAATTCCAAAAAGAAAGGAGGACATGTCGTCGTAGAAACTCCAAAGGAATAGTCCCTGAGGTCTCTGATGACCAAAAAGAGGGAAGTAAGATAAAGCGAATTGAACAACCGTCAATCTACATCAATCCTAATTTATGTAAAGTCGAAGTTGAACAAGATTACAATCCTATCGTCAAGATAAAGGAAGAACCAGTGGATCCGGATGAAGTCTTAAATCCTAAAGTGTCCAAGAGTCAAACTGTTCCTAAGATTTTGTTTGAATAATCCACAACCGATCCTCCTTGTAAAATCTGAATTGGCATTACCTGAGTCATCGGTAAGATATTTTAATTTATTTTATTACCAAAAAATAATGTTTGTATAAAAAAAACGAAAATTACAAGTTTTATGAATGGAGAGCATAATAACTTCAACCAATTTGTTCTGTTTTTTAAATCCAGGTTGAGAAAGAAATATTGAGCTGTCATCCTACTGAAGATCAACTCCACCTTGACACCCAAAACAATGAAATTTGGATGCAAAAAGCCCTAGAATTGGAGATATCTTGGAAAAAGGAGTTGGAATTTAAACTCAACTCACAATCAAATGAATACAAAACAAAATACGGATCATTACAAAATCTTACAGACTTTTTGGAGCAGAACAACAACTTCCCTATCAAAAAGTTTATATTTATTGGTGGTTCCATGCTGTCACCGGATATTGACAATTTTTTCTCCAGTAATGGGAATGTAGTCAAGACACTGGTTCTGAACTTGGACACTGATATTGAAAAAAAAGATATTTACAAGGCTTTTGCTTCGTTCACAAAAATATTACTAAATGTTAGACCAACTCTGGAGTGCCTTGAATTGCATGGATTACCCTTTAATCCTGAGAAGCATAATGTAACAATGAAATTATTTCTAGACTCTGAAGACACAACTCAATTTCCCAAATTAAAGACAATCATTATTCCTTCCTACGTCAAACTTCCAGTAGGATTCTATCGGGATCTTCTCAATGCTTCTGTCAACTTGGAAATCACAAAAATATTTCACAGATCCAGGGCAGATCTCGTGGCCACCAATAAAATTCATACTGTCTGGGAAATTGATTTTTCTAAAAGTGGATTAAGTGAAAATATAGAAATCTTTTTGTCAGTTGACAAACTCAAAACAATTCAAACCTCGTTTGGTGAATTTTTTCTGTGTCAACACTGCCGACACGAGAATATCAGAGGCCATAAATAATATCCTGGAGTCCAGTCAAGACACTTTGAACGAAATCCAGTGTTTCAACAATCTTGCTCGAATACCTAATATTAAAATCCCAACAATGACGAGGATGAGAACATTACATACTTGGATGCAGCCTCCTCAGCAGCTCCTTACGTCAGTTGTCTTGTCTCGGGTATTTCGAAGTCTGGTCAAGTTTGTTTGTATTGGACGTTTGTCAGAAGATGATACTACAATATGGAGTCAGATTTTGGTATTCTCTCGTCTGTCAACGTTTTAAAAGCTTACGAAAACTTTACTTCCAGTATGGCAAAAATCCTGTCACCCTCCTTCCCTAATGTCCATACCCTTGATTTGAAAATTTTTGGCATGGACCAGTTACTCAAGATGATTCGGATCATTTGGACTGAATACAAAATTATTGCAACTGTCAAGCTCATCATTTGTGTATGTAGAAATCCAGGGGATGTGTATGTCGAGATGGACTCAAGTATAACAAGCATGGATGAACAGACTTGTACTCATCTCCGAAAAAATTCAAGGAATCTGTCTCTGGAGAAGGCCAAAAACTTGAGGACCCTCCCTTCCATCTTTGATGCAAAGTGTAAGAAATATATTCCTATTTTTGTTTCCTTTTATTATTCTTTTGTGTTAGTGATTTTTTAAAATAAATAGTTCACCTTTTATTGGTATTGCAGGTTTGGAAATATTCGAGTTGTCCTTTATCTTTTATGACCATGTAAATGAAGTACCAGCTATCATGTCTGACGTGTCAGGGAAATATGGATTTCAACCTGTAAGGGAAGAACGAGGGGTCAAGGTCATCATTAAGATTCCCGATGAAAGTGAGAGAACTGCTGATTCATACAACAATCATTTAATGGTTGATATTTCTACTTTTGATATTGTACAACTAATTTTTATACTTTTCTACAGATGCTACCATGGCTGTTCAACCGTATCTGAACTCTGTCACTACAGAATTGAATCGAACTGAATTTTGCCTTTAATATGGTTTCAAAAATACAATGTACAATGATTACTTTTCGATTTGTCTCTCTGTCTCTTAGGATTCTGTGTACAAAGAGTAAACATTATTAGTCCATTTGTTCCACTTTGAGAGCAATTTTATTCAATGTCTGAATACACAGTATTTTACTTTTAATATTTATAATATAAATTGGATATAAAATGAAAAAGACTGATGATTAAATATAGAATATTACGTAAAAGGCCCATATTTTTGACGGAAATGTGAATTATATACATATTTAAAAATATAATATTTTTAAATTGAACGATTTAAATTAGTTAAATTTTCTAAATAAAATTTAGATTGATTTTTCATACATAATCTACTTAGCTGTCAATTGACTTAATAAATATACCGAAATTTGTCATCCACAGTGGTTTTTCCTCTTCTTTTCCAATAATCCAGTCGTCTACACAACCCTTTTCATGCCCTGACTTTAACTACTCCTAAAATTCACCAACAAATACGTAATAATAATAATTAACATAAGGACGTCCGGTCTGAATGGACTGAAATAGTTATGGATGAAAAAGGCAGCCAGAAATCTGAATTAAAATGTCATAAGTATTGGTCATTACAACAGAATTTCGGATTATTACCATCTTTTGAAACAAAGCTGTTTTTCATTTTTATCCTATATGCTATATAAATAATTAAGTGGAAAAGGGACAACGAATTGCACTAAAATAATTGACACTTTAGTATGAGAAACTTAGGAGCTAAACAAACACACCGTGTGTGATACACGGATTAACCCTTTTACTACATTATTGTAGGCCCTATAATATAGGGATTTCAGACACACACACACACACACACACACACACATACTACACTGTAGTAAATTAATCACAAGTTCCTTTCCAGTCCCATTCTAGTCGAAACGGTGAACAAGGGTGACGAAGGGTTTGATTTCAGATAGAGCAGAAGCTAGTTCTGTAAAACCAAATGGAAATGCATTTAGTCCGAAATTTAATAATCAATATTATACATTACAAGGGACAATAACTATTCTTATAAAAGGATTAAATACTCACTGGCTCCAAATAGACAATTTTGATTGAAGGCGATTGTGACCTGAAGACCGAGGAGACTAAATCCGTACTTAGAGCTGATCCAAGTTGGCCAACTGGTACGGTTAATGTCGGCTTCAGTCCATTCATCATTCTCCAGGATAACCTTCAAATGTTGCAAACCTGGAAAACAAAAATATAATAAAATTTGAAAACTTTATTTTAAAAAATGCATGTGATAATGAATTTACTTTTAAAATCGGATATCCCCGTTCGATTTTTGACTCTACTCTGTCCTTCTATTTCATCTCCAGTCATCTCTCCTCTCAACATTCTCCTGCATATAATTGGTGGAATTCCTGTGATGACAGAATCCGTGAGAAACCGTTCCATGGAATTTCCTGAGAGACAGAGTTCTGTGAGATTCGGATAATAACAAAAGATGACTCCCAAGTATGCACAATCGTTTGACACATCAGTCAGGGAAATGGTCAACTTTGTCACGTTTGGCAGAAGATATTGTGAAAACATGTGGAGGTGACGAAGCTCAGAAGGGGTGATTAATGTCAACGAATTGACTCTGGACAATTTTTGATGACGTAGAGTAGAAAAATGATTATTAAACAAACGGTCTTGAAATGTATACTTGATGGACTCTACATTCGGGAAAATATTAGACAGTATAATACTAGTTGGGAATCCATCGTCATCTTGATAAAATTCCAACTCCTTAACATTGTTGAGCTGTGGAAATTGTAGTCCTCTGCTGATCGAGAAGGCTGACAAAAATCTGAGAGACTCTTTGCTGGACTCTAGAATCAAATTCTGAGCCAATACAAAATCTTCCTTTTGTTCAGCAGACAATCCAGAAGGATGGATGAGGTAAGGAAGGAAGATGGAAGTGAGTTTAGGCTGAGCCTGAGCAAATGTGAGTAACTTTTCATTGGCAGACCTGGTATAGATCCCTGTGTACTCCAATGTTTTGATGATATCAATTTTGAATTTGGAGAGGAAGGAGTCGGTGTATTTTAATTTGAAGTTGTAAACAGATTCTAATTTTGGGGCTTTTCCCAGCATGTCAAAAACAGTTGACTGGAACAACGGACTGAGACAGGTGAGTGTTTTGAGATGAGGGAGGATCAATCTGTTTGTCTCGTCCCATTCCAAATTAGGACAATAGCCCAGTTCCAGAGACTCAATATTTGGGGCCTGATGAATTAAAATTGTACGTAAACTATCCATATCCAGAGATACGTGACCATCGTGTGACCAGAGTTGTAGTCTCTTAATCTGTTGTCCAATTTTGGAAAAGAATTTTTTGAGCAACACGACCCATACTCGTCTTGAATCAGAAATATCACCGTCACATAAGATACGGAAATTATTGCAAAGGAGAATGGCTTTATTTGAGAAGTAAATCCTTATTTTCTGTCCATATTTTGATGTTGCCCAACATTCCTGGAACTTCTCATTGAATACGATGGTGGCAGGAGGAGTGTCTCTCTCGAGTATTTTCTTACATACAATACTATTCCATATTAAACTTACTCCTCGGAGATTCCTCAAGTCTTTAGTAGGGAGGAAATCGAGGACCTGGTCACGTATCTAAAGATAATACAGAAAAAGTTAAAAATGTAATGAGTATATAAATAATAATATACAAAAATATTTATTTAGTACAGGTTTCGTCTGTTTTTTAATTTGAAAAATATGTACCCACGTCGTCAATGCAAAGGAGTATTTGCTCTGGATTATTCCCACTCAGGGGACTCAATTTGAAAGGTGTTGTTGTTGTATTTTGAACATCCTCACCCAACTATAGATTACATAGTAATTAACAGACGCTATTATTATGATAGATTTTAAAAATCTGATTTTTAACTTGTTTTTTAAAAACTGTACTCACATCAGGATTTTGTAGGAGAATTGGCTCTGGGTCCTTCTCAGACATTCGAGTCAAGTCAGCTTCTGCTCTACTTTCTTCAACGTCCAAAAATTGAAGCTATAACAAAATAATTAGGAAAATAATTTTAAAAATGAAACTGCATCAAAATGTGTGTATTTGCACACATTTTCTACTACTTTGAACATTTCGTAAAAAATATACTAATGCATAATGCATTATGAATGGAGTCACAAAATTTTCATAAATAAATAATATTTATTAAATAAACAAAAATAAAAACTTACAATCTCTGCTTCGTCCAATATGTTGCTGTCCAGTCTTATTTTCTTTCTCTCCAGCCCCTGACCGCGACTCAAAAGTTCATGGTGGTCGTCTATGGATTTCTTGTCAACTCTGTCCTAAATGACTTTCTCAGCTCTCAATTAAAATTATTACAGCAGAAAAATAATTCTCCTCGGCCATGCTGCGAGCATGCTTCGTGCGGACAACAGAGATCAGAGAGCTTACTTGAGGAATTCCTTGAAAGTGAAAATTATTTCTCCTGGTGTTGACCAGAGGCGCTAGCGACTAATTTTATATATATATATATATATGATGAATGGGGATTTTATTTCTTTGCCAAAGTTTTTGACATCTCCATCTCCGCCTTGTGAATTGGACAATCGGTCATCAGGATTTGTGCATTGTTCACAGTAGAAATCATTAAAAGGATCGTGAGTTTAGGTAATAATAGCAAGGTTTATTCTAGAATAAATTAATAAAATATTTGCAACAATACTCGTGCTACTTGTCATGTGTCTTATTTTTAGTGCTTGTGATTAAATATCAATTTCTAAATGCAAATGAAATGACAAGAAACTTTATGAATCGGTTGGTCTGTTGGAAGACAGTGAAGAGAAAGGAGTACTGTTATGATAATGTATTGGTGACAAAACTTTTGAAATTTTAAAGTTTAGAAATTTATACCTTGAAAGGAAGGGACCCGGGCTTTAACGGTATCAACTTTTTCCCCACTAGTTGTTACATATATAAAATGCATAACATAAAACATCATGCAGTAAACTTATTTGATGTACTGAACGCTGTTTCTTAGTGCTATTATTTTTACTAAGCAGTACTCAAAAAATCTACTTTTAAAACAAATGGAAGGAAACTTGAAATTGAAACGTCAACTTCAAAATTGAAGGGTCAACCTTAGAAATTAAAAGGTCAATCTTAGAAATTGAAAGGTCAACCATAAAAATGATAAGGTCAGACTTAGAAATTATAAGGTCAACCTTAGAAATGAACAGCCTTAGAAATTGAACGGTTTCGGGATTATTTTTATTTGCGGAATGTCATTTTCGCATATGCCGTTTGTTTTCTTCTTTGTCATTTTATTACTGTTGCATGCGTTAGTTCATTTAATATTATTGTCCTTCCTCTCAAGTTTCTTTGGCTTTGTTCAAGCAAATAATATATTACTTTTACTATACCAGTTATTTTTGCGTACGTACCTTTTTTCTTGTGAACAAATTGTTACTTTTTTTCAATTTTTTGTTGTTTGTTCCTTGGGTTTCAATTTTGTTTTAGAATGGCTCTCTCTGATCTTTCCAATGGGACGGTAATATTTCATTGTCGAACTCTAACAGATAGATGATTTATAGTTCTAACATAACGCTTCTTTTTTCCTTTAGAAACAAGCAAATGTATGTGTCTTAACTGGGTGTAGGAATTTACCAAATAGTTTATTTAGAAGTCACTTTTTTGAGTAGGTTCTAACACACTTTTTTTATTTTTACACTTCCTTTTTCCTTGCAATGCTTGTTGGTATTTATAATCTGTTTATACCTCCGTGTTTCAGAATTCGGACAGAGTGGATCAAAATTATTCAAGTTGACAGAAATAATAGTTCTTGGACACCGACAAAGAGAAGTAGAGTGTGTGATTTACACTTTCTCAGTCATGATATACGCCCACTTGGTAAAAAGGCATTTCTTGCGAAGAACTGTCTGCCATGTAAATATCTGACCAACATTGAAAAAGTATTGAATGCAAGTCCTCCTCAAGTCTCCCTTGATTGTATTGACTCTGTAGCCGATTCAGATTCAAGTGTTTTAGTGTCACCTAAACAAAGTGTAAATCCTGAATTTTTTCTTTTACAATCCAGAAAACTTGTCACTAAGTACAAAAAAAGTTGACAGCGCAATATGTAATTATCCATCGTCTACAGAAAGAAATTTCTCAGTTAAAATACTCTTACAAAAACCTGGTTAAGACTGTGAAGGAATTGAAGAATCAGAACCTTCATGAAAATAGATCATTTCTACTTAAGACAATTCTACAGACTGAGGATCAAAGATTGACTAGAAAGTGCTCACAAGGAATGAGGAATTCTAAAGATATACAAAGAATTGCACTAATTTTACATGGTTTGTCCCCCAGATGTTACTCTTTTCTTAGCTTGTCATTGACCCTGCCAGCCCCATCAACTCTTCGAGATGTCACAAGGTCCATTGAGTGTGGTCCTGGAATACAGCTGGAGTTGCTTCAGAACTTGAAGGACTATTTGAATGAACAGGGTCCTGAGTACAGCTACGTCCATGTAATCACGGATGAACTCAGTATAAAGAAGTCACCAGACTACCAGAAATCTCAAGGCAAGTTTACGGGGCACGTGAATTTTGGTCCGAATGTCCTCGTAACGGAAAACCCTCCTTTAGCTTCCGGAAGTACTGTCTGCCTGCTCTCTGGAGTTTGTGGATGGCAGCAGTCCACTGGTTATGTTCTGGATCCTTCTTCTTCTACCGAAAAGTCTCTGGAATGTCATGAGTACTTTTTAAGAACCTTAAAATCTTTTAACTACAAAGTACTGAGTCTTGGAATGGACTCATTAAAGACAAATGTAAAGGTGATGGAGGGTTTTGGTGTATATCAAAATGATCTCGGCTCAAAATTCTTGTTTACTCGAGACGAATTCAGTGGCGTTGCCGCTGTATATGACATTATGCATTTAGTGAAGAATTTTCGAGGGGCACTTTTTGAGTGTGAAAGGTTTTTCTTGGATGACAAGGTAATTGACAGTAAATATATTTATTTTCTTCATGATATCCAAGAAAACAGAGAGCAGATTCTAGCCGGTAACGGACTAACATCTCAAGTCTCATCTCAAGTCATTAATTATAAAGATAATATTATGAAGACAAAATTTGCCATGAAAGTTTTTAGCAAGTCTACTGCTGCACTTACCCTTCCCTCAATTGATCCTCTGTACGAAAAGAAATTTGAAAGTTATGAAGCCACACGAGATTTTACTCTGCAAATGAACAAGGCTATCAACATTCTCAATTCCAAGTCGAAAGATGCGGTGGGAGACAATGAGCCTTTGAGACCAAAAAATTTGAGTGAAAAGGAGATGTTTTTAAAAAGTTTCTGTACAATGCTTTTAAAGCTTAAAATTGAAAAGATTGTACGAAAGAAAGTTGGCGAAAAAAGTGTCACCGTGAAAAGTAGTGAAAAGCAATTCATCTACGAGTCATACCGCAAAGGTACTGTTATAAATTTTGTTACCACTATAAACTCTATCTTGTATATAGCCCACAAATATTTTGATGTTCCCGAAGAAGAGAGTATTTTTTCTGAGATATTAAGATATACATTTTGCCAAGACAGGATAGAGAGATTATTTTCTTCAATGAGAAGATCAATGGGATATAAATACAACACCACACAGTCCCAGCATATATCCAATATACGCAGAGCGTATTTTAATTCATTACCACCAGCAAGTAAAAATGGAAATAGTTTGGTTGATAAAAATAGTAATGTCTTTGGAATGACTCTACTTCCTTTGAAAAGAAAAAAAAGGAGTAGAAGTCGATTGTTCTCAGTTCCTGATGGTGATGAGTGTTTCAATTACAATATTAGTGAGAATATAGAAGAGAATCCTCGTAGTACCTTTTTCAAATCATCAGTTGGCTATATTGCTGGTGCTTGTGTTGATGCTCTTTTGAAAATTTTTAAAACTTGTGATTTTTGTAGCTCTGCCCTCTCTAATTCTGTGGATGACCCTTTACCCGAAAAATATGAGACTTTAATATCATTGAAGAATGAGGGGACACTCAAATATCCATCCGGTTCCGTAGCTAAGTTGTGTGAAATGACCGACTTTGTTTTCCGTCAAGAAATGAG
>WJFB01002678.1:0-17408 GCA_009870185.1 Pygmarrhopalites habei
AATTGAACATCTTTAATTTATTTTCTCAGAAATAATCATTTGTTGTTTGCTACTGTGTTCATGAATTGTATTATTTTTCAGACTATTCGGATGATGATACGGATGGACCAGAAGGATACGCGTCAGAGCCTGGAGGATTCCATGAATTTGCGAACAATTCGGTAAAGACGAATTTGACATACATACAATTTTCGAGATTTGAAGACAAGTAATGTACGAATTAATTCTTTTATGTCACAGGGATCAACAAGATTTACACGAGGGCCCAAATTAACGACGTCTGCTTCATTGTCAGAAAATGAGCTGGACTCGGATAAAAATTAAATTAGTCTGTAGTTTGTATTTACTTAATACTTGATATGCTTTTTTCGCTTAGGATCGTTTTAAATTTTCACAATTTTTTAAAGTTGACTGTAAATCACGTTTACATTAATATTTGCGCAAACGGTATCGCGTGCTCGGTAGGATATATTTTGAACTGGACTGATTGAAATGTCTACAAACTTTGTGTTCCTTGGATATAGGTATAGCTAAAGTGAAGCAAGAACAGTGCCGGTGAAAATTAATGTGTCTTCAAGTTGTTCATTTTGAATATGACATTAATTGACTATAATGATATAACATGAAGGAGCATTTGACTAGAGTATCGAAAATTTAGTTTAAAAAAGTATTCAATACTTAGTATTGTACAGGGATGTACTATGCTTGGCAGGGATAATTGAAGTGGAAACGCTTGACTACTTGTGATTTCATGTATTATTAAGTGTATTATATTTAATGTAAGTCTTACAGTTTCTTTTTGAATATTATTATTGTTACGTTCTTATTTAGTGAATAAATAAATACTCACAAATTAATTTTTTGGTATGCTTGTCACAGGATATTCGAGAGAATTTTTTAAAACAATTATGATTCAACTCTCTTATTTAAATAATTTTTCAATATCATTTTACTAAAGTCAAAATGTATTTAAATATATACACAATGTCTTTGTTATCTTTGATATACGATAATTGCATTAAAAATTACTATTATTTTGTGATGTGGATAGGAACTGGTTTTATTTATTTTTTTATATATAGGTAGTAGCATATCTTGTGCTAAGTTCTTTGTACTCTTTGGTAGAAATAGTTTAATCACAAATGTGTGGATCCAAGATCGACAAGAATGTACCAACAAGATGTAAAGAGCCTGTGATGAAGACACTCACGTTCTTCCCCCTTGCTTCAAACTCAGTTTTTGAAAGAGTTTCAGTGTAACAAATAACTTCTTCAATAGAGCTGCAAATGTAACTGTCTGCTCTTCGCTCCGATACATTCATTCTATCTTGGAGTCGGGTCCATGCGTCCGCATGACTCTGACACTTATCTAGCAGATCTACATCAGTTTCTATCTTGGACCAGTTGTCTACAATGAAATGAACGAATAATTGAATCTCAAGAAAGTAATAGGAAATTGTCCAATAAATATTATAACAACATAAATTCCATCGACAGATGACAATTACCTGCTGTTCGAGTCTTATTAGTGGATGCGACAATTGGACAAAATACGACTTTGTCAAATAAATCACTAATTATAAAAGGTTCAAGTAGATTGTCAGCCAATCGAAATCCAGTTAAATGGAAAACTAAGAGTCGTATCGAATTTGAAGATGAAGCTTGAGAGAACCATTTGATTGCTGCAGCAAAGCTTTCAGGTGTATGTGCTCCATCCAAGTAGAAAGTCAATTCATTTGTGATTTTCATAATCTGTCAAATTGAAAAAGAAACGTTAATGTTACTTTTTACCTCTACGTAAATGACAAAAGAATGAATTTTGTGAATATGTATGTAGTTGAGACTACCTGAAATCGACCAGGCCATTTACATGACTGTAGTCCATGTAATTGCCATAGTTGTAAGGGAAATGGTTCCCCAATTTCAAAGCGAGGACGATTATGACCGTTGGTCGTGGAAACTTGCTCTAATTTATGTGAGAATTTTTTAGCTAGAAAAGTATTGACAATTTGGATAGCAAGTCCAGCATTCAATTGAGAAATTTCTTCATTTGTAATTCCAAGCTTTAGAGATTGTACTCCGTCATACTCCTGAAGTGGTGGTGCAGTAAAGAGAGAACACTGAAAAATGAACAATACGCTAACTCTTTGAACTTGCAAATCCCCTTACAAAGGAGTCCTTAGAGTCTAATTTAATTATTAGTCTCTCACGTTGAGCTTTTTGGCACATTTTTCTAGGACAGCTTGTGCTTCCGGTTGTTGATTTGAGACTGTGATGGTAGGAATGTTGGGTTTCATGATGCCTGCCTTCTGAGCTGCAATTTCTTCAATAGTATGTCCCAAAATCATTTGGTGGTCAAGCCCAAGGGACGTTATTCCGACGACGGTGGGTTTCCTTTTAAAAGTGACTGATTTTTTTTCGATATTTTATAAAATTCAACTGAATCATGTTCTATTTACTATTATGTGTATACTTGATTCAATTCTACTTGTACAATGAATTATGAGGAAAATCCCAGTAAGTACCTTATTATATTTGTAGAATCGTACTTGCCTCCAATGCCAACTTCGATTACTGCAACGTCAACATTTTCTTTAAGGAAGACGTGAAAGGCCATACAGGTCATGAATCGAAAATACATGGGCAAGTCCTGGTCGTTCTCCTAATATTAAGGAAAAATTAATCATATAAATACTTAAAAGTAAGTAGTATGGACTTGGAAAATGCTTATTTACCCTGTGAAGGTACATTTTGTCATAAGCTTGGAAAAAGTAATGAGCAAATTTGTCTGGCAACAAAGGTTTTCCATTTATACGGATTCTCTCTCTGTGAGACGAAAAAAAACATTAGTATTAGCGTATATCATGTTTGCATTTCAGTTACTAGTTACATTTGTAAGTTAGTTCATATATCAATAATTTTTACCTCACAGAAATTAAATGGGGTGAAGAGTAGAATCCTGTCTTGAGTCCGGCACTTCTCAGTAAACATTCTATGAAGGCACACGTGGAACCCTTCCCTTTCGTCCCAGCAATGTGAATAGTATTTAATTCATCAACTTGATCCATTGTTATGCCACTTCTGTTGAGATATTTAATTGTCCCAGGTATACTATCATCCTCCAGAGCTGTACGATTATTTGCAATCGCTTTGATGACAGACAAATTGCTTTGTAATGTATTCAGCGTTTGTACAGCATCCTATAAAAAAGAATAAAGTCCACATTTTATTACTCTGATTTTGTTTTATAAACAATCTTATTTACTGTGCAATGACTCACCTCGTATGACCTTTGTACTGCATGACCCTCTGACATTATTCCAGACAATTTGTGTAGAATGGGCCGAGATGTGGGACAAGATGTAGATGTAGATGTTTGTCTCACAAGGACCTTGATGAAACTGGAGGACCTCACACACATCTCGGACACAAACCACCTCACGCTAATCACAATAGATTACAAGACTCCTGTTACAGGAGGGGAAACAAAAAATATATCAAGTAATATCAGCCCCCATTAAAGTTAAAGTGAGATAAAAAACAGAAGATAAAAAGAACTCGAAAGCCATTTCCCGGCTCTCCTTCAAACCACATTCGTAATATTTTTCGATGTTTTCGTCAATAGACCTAAGTGACGACAACTTGATCAGCATTAATTTTCCAAAATAAAAAATAAGTTACGTAGTGAGTGACTAACACACATCACACATCTTGTCTGCATATTTTCATTCAATAGAGAGTTTGACCATTTTTATTTATTGGGCCTAGTGTGGCAGTCTTTGTGATTTTGGGGTGACAACTTAAGTAGTTTATAATGATGTTTCAAATGAATCCAGAATTTCGATCCATGACTGCAATTTGTGTCGTGGAAGATTTGTCAAAATGTCCATTGGGGTATACTCCGGTCCGTTAAACAAATAAATAAATTATTCAAAATACATTCTAAAGTTAAATCTGAAATATATATTTGAACAAAGGTTTAAAGGAACATTATTATTTTTTGTTTGCAGATTAATCGTACTCATGATAATGCAGAGGCAGATTTATGGAAAGACGGATTTTTTGGTAAAAGAGTGACAAGATATGTTTGTATTAGCAAGAGTCAGGGTCGTCCGGAGCACGTTATTTCTGCCATTCACATAATTAATGAACGTGAATTGCCTCCTGAAGGATTCTCTGTCATTCAATCAACAGTTGACACAAGTCAAAAATCATTTCAAAAGAAGCAACTCTGTTTTAAATTAGCTCATTTTCGTACAAACGTAAGTTTATTCTTCTGCTTAAAAAAATATACAAAGTAAATAAACATAATATCGTGAAAAATCATCACTGATAATTCATACACAGTATTTACTGTATGTGCATTATATGTTTTTACATATGTTTTTTTATTGTTTAACAGGTTGAGTCATTAATTGACTTGATAATTTTAACAAAATTAAAACCCCCCGGAGGATACGATCATATTGGGTAAAATAATTACCTGACAAAAATTATTATTCTTTATGTAAATACATTAACATAATACATATTAGAAATTAATGACTAACATCTGGTCATATAGGGAAATCAATGGAATGCACTTTTGCGTACGGAAAGTTTCTGCCATCACTAGATTGTCATCACCGTCTTTAAGCTACGGGTGAGTTACATAATACCTCTATGTACTACGTAGTATAAATTTAAAAATTGAGTTCTATCACGATCATTTGTTTTTACGGATATACACAGAATTCTACCTGGTATGGGACAAAATGCTCTATATCCCCAAATACAACATTCTCTGAATGACTTGACAATGAGTAAGTAATTTAAAAAAATAAGACTTGTAGGTAGTTGACTTTTAAAACTACTACATGTAAGAAAAAATTAAAAATTACGTTGTACTTAAATTTTTTTTAGATACAAATGGAAACTCAAATGGATTTAATCCAGGAGGTCATGGGTCAAATCCGGATCGCTTCACGACTTCAGCTCCTACATCTCCTGCATATTATCCAGGCGGCCAATTTAATAAGAATCCTGCACCGTACAATTCATCAACTTTGAGTTCAATTACAGGCCTGGAAGGAGTGCCACTAAATCTACGAGAAGATTTAATCCCAACAAATGGAGACATTTCAGTGAGTACAATTAATTATTATAAAAGAGTTACGACATGCGTGTACCACCACACAAGATTGAATAATAACCACTCGATAAATTTTGTTCAGATGGGAAGGAGTCACGTGAAACCAATGTTTCCAATTAAGTCTGAGGCTGAACTAGACAGTGAGGTACGTACGTATCATAAATTAATGACTATCCGCTATCCGGTTTTATGGATAGGTCAGATAGGTGAAATATCTAATTAATTATGTTATTTTGTCCATGTACAGTATTCCTATGACTTTCGAACGGAAAGGGAAGTTTTAATAAATGGAAGTTTATAAAATGATGTGTCGCTGATTCCTGTATGTATTACTCGACAACGAATAATTTCATGTCGTCGTAAGTGACAGTTTTTGTGAATTATTTGATGTGGCTTGTTAAATTTCAGCAACGCTACGACTATAATTTCGATTTTGAATAATAATTATAATAATTTTATGACTGCCTTGTGTAAAAAAAATAAGTATTCGCCAATTCTCTAGTGATTCGGACGAGGCAGGAAAAACATTGTAATCGCCATAAAAGATCTTTTTAAGCCAATAAAAAATCATCTTTGCTAATAATATATTATAAACAAATTATATTAAGTTTAAAATTTAAACTCTGCAAGTATACCTCCCTTTCACAGGAATAAGAAAGTTTTGATGAAATACATACTATATGTACAGCTCTTATTACCTCTTCTAAGTATAATATATATAAGTGTTATTGAGAATTGTGTCATAGTAAAAGTTTGCTGTACTGGACTTTTTGCAATACAAAAATTAATAAATTATATATTGCGTGTATTAAAAAAAAGTCACCTATCATTGTCATAATTTCAATATGAAATTCACAAGAAAATTATCGAAAAACTCCATCACGATCGTGAGGCTGGGTCGGAAAACACTCTCGGCCATCTTTTTCTGGCTAAATTTTGACAAAATCAAAATCATGATAGTATTCATATCATAAGACAATCACAGGAATATATTATTCATGAGTCATGATGTAAAAAACATACCTTGATATTATTCGTAATATTTGAGTATTCATAATACATAACAACGACGTCCTCTGAATTTTTAACAACTTTTAATTGACGAGGTGGAACCTTCTCTCCAGTCAAGTAAGTCGCGACCCAGTCTTCTGGAGGAGGTTCGTCAGTCAAGTCAATAATTTTCTTGTCGAATTTAGTACTTTTCTTTTCAATGGAGGATTCCACGAGACCATTTACTTGACGAGGTACTTGAGGTTCATGTGCAGAGACTGTTGGAATCTAAGAATCATTGAAATTCAGAATAAATTAATTTGTAAAAAAACAAAGCCTTGAAAGAATACAAAATCATTTGATCAGTGAAACTTACTTTCTTTTTGGTAGCCTTCATTTTGAACTGAACATTATGATCATAATATAAGTCACGAAGCCAACGTGGGGGGAGACTCTCATATGGAAATTTATACTTGCGACAAAATTCCATGGCTCTATTAATCACATCCCTATTGGTCACCTTTAATCGTTTCTTTGGATTCTTAAAACTGTACCAATTCACCATCGTCTCCATGAAAAGCTCCCTCATCACTTTGTCTACTGACACTTTTATTCGGAGTGGTGTCTCTTGAGTGGCTTCCTCCTGTACATCTTCCTCCACGTCAACAGGTCTTCGAGCTGACGGTAGGGCCATGGTCAAGGGTTATCACAGATTAAGTCTCACACGAGGATTACAATTTTTTTGTGTAGGGACAAAAAAAATTCGGTCCCTTTGGCGCACTTCCCTTCAAATCGTGCCAATGTGCGTCCGACCAAGGATGTTGGTTAAAAAATAAAAATTAGACTCCTTTTTTAATTTCAATTTAAAGTTGTTTCCTTAAGTATCTTCAGGTTGTTGTACCGAGTTTTTAGGGGAGCCGGTCAACTGGAAAATGTGTTTGTTGGGATGGCTTTAGTCGAGACGCGGAGTGTCAGTTCCGACTAAGAAAAATCCGAGCCTTCAATTTGTGCT
This sequence comes from Pygmarrhopalites habei, assembly GCA_009870185.1. Classification (NCBI taxonomy): domain Eukaryota; kingdom Metazoa; phylum Arthropoda; class Collembola; order Symphypleona; family Arrhopalitidae; genus Pygmarrhopalites; species Pygmarrhopalites habei. Next base: position 7,133 of record WJFB01002678.1, read on the forward strand.
AATCTAAAATTAGAACTGTGGACCGGTATAGGTTCGGTAAAAAGGAGCAACAACCTAGCACACAGCACGTAAGTGAACAACCTATTTTACAAATTTGTGGTCACAAGAATAAATCTGTAATTTATTTATTATTTTACATTTAATACAAATGAATTCATTTTTAGATTGACGACAACAATCAAGAATATAACTATTATTCAAAAGACGCTAGAGTCTCTCTGGTTCTAAATCATCCTAAATAATAAATAACTTGTCATCCTCTACGTCTCATTTTTCGGTATTCAAAATGGTAGCTGGCGATCTCACTGTTCGAGACACAGAAATGCAGGTATACAATTTAATATTATCATAATTTTTTTTATAAAAAAATAGCATGTTCATTGTTGTTGTCATCTTCATTTTATACTGGATTGTAATTTTTTTTAAAAGGATGGATCCTATCGTGCCCAAACTCAATTCGATTTGATGAATTATTCGGGAGACTTGATCACGTTAAAAGTTCGAGATTTATTAGGGATATCGGGAGTCGGTTCTGCGGCTCATTTATTTACGTATCCTGCTAATGTGACACTTCAACAATTCTTAAATGATGCAGCCATACGTTTCAGTGTTCTTCCCAATGAATTTGAGCTAATCTACCAAGATTTGAAGAAAGGAGAAGTGGTAATAAAAATTCTCAATTGTTTAACTTTAAATGTTGTGCCTAGCTTTTTGAAATTCTAATATTTTAATAATTGGTCCACCTCTCTGTCACTCTAGTATGAAATTGGCTCATTTCCACCCAATGAGACATTGTCAGTGATGAACATTGTGCCAAGTAAACAGAAAGAATATGCAATTTCTTTGGAACGTAAAAAGGTCAAGAAAATTAAACACGTTCGCCGCCTTGACACTGAACTCGCTGCTATTGCACCTCATGACCCACCTATGATGGTTGACGTGGTTTCGTCAGACAAAACAGTAGGATCCTCAAGAGGTATTAAAAAATACTAGTACACTACTACTACTAACACATGTTTAGTACATTGTTGATGGAGAAGATTCCTTCTAAACTGTTGTATTTTCATTTTTTTTAGATATATTCAGCATTCACAATGAATTTGTGGGGCTGAAAAATAACTTTAGTAAGTGAATAATGATTTTAATATGACTTCAGAATGTGTTATTCTTTACCCCTTATTATTATAATCGCTTTTATAACAGTGACATGCTACCTGAACTCACTTGTTCAAAGTCTTTTCTTCACACCGGAATTGCGAAATGCTGTGTATACATATCAATATGTGGATGATCCTCGAAAAAAGGTTAGTTTTACACCTTGCCTGACCTTGCAGGACATTTTAAAAAACTTAGAACTTTGTCGCCAAATTTAGAATTCAGTGCAGGTCAGAAACAATATCTCTTGACATCAAAAATTACAGTTAGTAAAACGAAATGGATAATTATTGTTACAGAAATCCATAGCTTTTGCCCTGCAAAAACTTTTTTTGCAACTTCAATTCTCGTGTCGAAAGGTAATAAAAACAGATTATAAGCTGGCACAAAATAATCATTTTTTTCCAAGTGACAAATTTTTATTTATTAATTGTATTGTATACTCTTCTTATGTAAAACAGAATGTCGGAACAGAGGAACTGACTAATACTTTTGGTTGGAAGGTATGATGTTTTGTATTTGGTTCACTGTTAAGTAAATAATAACCAGCGCATTGATGAGGAAATAAGTACACATTGGATACGTATGGCCTTAGACTACATACATCAAATTTTGATTGTTTCGTATTATTTTTGACTCAAGGGAGAAGAGGTGTGGATTCAACATGATATTGAAGAACTGTATCGCCTTTTGATGGAGCATCTGAGTGAAGAGTTCAAACAGTCGCCGTTGCAAGGAATGCTACAGAGTTTATATGGAGGTACAAAAAATCTTGATTTGATATCTACAAACAATATTTTTTAACATGTTGAATTTTCACATTATAATTTGTATATTTTTAAAAGGTATTCTGGCGGATTCTATCGAGTGTCTAGATTGTAAAAACAGAAATTCGAAAGAAGAATTGTTTCTTGCTCTTCCCTTACCTGTTCGAGTTTTCGGAAATCCATTAAGTGCTCCTACTTTAGTGAGAATTTAATTTTTGTTTAAATTTATTAAATGTAAATTTTACTGTGATGGAGTAGAAAAAAGTTTATACTATTTTAAATGCATAATTCTTACATAATTCTGATTTTGGTTCTTATTTATATTTTTTCTAGGAAGAAGCACTTCGATCTTTTATTGTTCCTGAAATATTAGATGACAAAAATCAGTATAATTGTGAAAGGTGCAAGAAGCCTTGCGATGCCAAAAAAGGATTCAGTTTCAAGAAATTACCTTATATTCTCACGTAAGAACTGTTTTACATCATAGTGTAAAGCCATTGCAAAATTACATGTACATGATGATTTACCAGTCATTTTCATTCCACTAAATATGTATACACCACTGACTGATGTCTAATTGGCACCATCATCAGAATTGCTCTGAAACGGGTCAGTAGTACACACACAGCAAGAGTTATTTAATTTTGATACAAAAGTATAATATTAAATTGATTTTTTGCAAAAATTCTTTGCAGTTTGAATTCAATTGGGAAAGGCAAAGTCGACACAAATTGAATGACAAGTAAACAAAATTTTCCTGCTTTTTATTTTCTGTAGAACTCGTCTCATATTTGAAATACCACCTAAGCCACATTATATTTTAAAATAATTTTAACTAAAACTGAATTTTCACATGACATTTTAGGATCATTTTCCCTATGGTTCTTGATATGAACGACATGGTTGATCCGGGACCAAACGAAGAAAGTGAACTTGTACCACCTATAAAAATAGAGTGTGTCAAATTTCCAGAGGAAGTTGGTTCGGAGCGTCAAGTGCACAGTAGACCGTCTGTCAACTTGAACAAACCTCATGTAAGTTTCAAAAAGTTTTGCCGTGCAACTAAAGAATAATTATTTCTAATGTAATTCGCTGAACAGTTTTTTTTACAACTCTCTGCAATGAATTTCCTGATTGATGTATCGCATTTCATTACAGGATGAATTAAACATGGGCGATGAAAGTTATGGTATAGATGAAGATACAAATGGTTGTGGAGATAATAGCAATACCGATTTGCAGCAGTGTCTAAAGAATGGTCCAAATGTGTATCAACTATATGCCGTTTTGATTCATCGTGGTGGTAATTCGGAATATTTTCATTTCAAATCAAATTATACTGTGTCGTTTTATAAATTTGTACAAAGTCATTATTATTTAATACCCATGTAAAGGAGTCAGCGGGGGTCACTACTTTTCTTACATCAAGGATTTTGAAACTAGTCGTTGGTATAGATGTGATGATACGACAGTGCGACGAGTATGTCTTTATCACCATTCTATTACACGATTTCTATCGATGTGTAAATTGCTTGTATTCTTTTTTTAAAAAAAATCTCGGATTGACCCTTTTATTTTTTCAGATTTCAGAAAAAGATATCCAGGGAACTTATGGTGGAAGTGAATCATATTTAGAAAAGGACCAAGGAGTGGCGTATATGCTTATTTATCGGTATTTATTTATGTCGTCAATTTTTGTAGTATAAACTACTTTTAGTTTTACATTTTTACTGTTACGTCCATGTCGTTAATTTTTCGGATCATCATTTTTATAGTCGATTTGACGCACAACTCAACGCACTACCCATGCTATACGAACAACTACCTCCTCAAATGAAAAACATGTGGGACAATATGAATGAATGGGACAAGAGTACACATGAGCGTGAAGAGTTGGATCGAAATACTAGTTAGTAGAAACTTGTAAATATTTTTTTGTATAGAAGGACTAAGGACTATGTATCCTCCTTTATAGTGATTAATGTCTCCGAGAGATGATAAATAATTTCATTTCACAATATTTTCTTAGTCAAAATGACCGTCTTCTATCGTAAGCCTGGATCGATTGAAGTTGTGGATCATCGTGAAATAAATTTTTTAAAAGCTGCTACTAGTAAGTACAAAAAATATTATCCAATGTTTTATGCCAACATTTCAAAATTTACTTCAATTTAAAAAGTAGGTATCAATTTCATAAAATATAACAATGTCCTTTTTTGTACATTTACAGTGCAAGAGGCTGCTGTTCATGCTATGACCTGTTATGATGTAATTACATGATTGAATTGGATTATCAATAATTATCATATATTTAAGAATTCTATTACAAAATTACACTTATTTCCTTGAATTTATTTTCAGGATTTGTTTAGAAGTGATCACGGAATTCAACCAAACAGAGTGAGGCTGGTACGATTTGATCGAGACTTGAATATTATTGAGAATAGTTTTGATCACAAAGAGGAGGAAATTGTGTGCATCGCTCTAAAAAATCCAGCTGCCGTTACCAAAATGGAAGGAATGTTGTTGGAAATTCGAGAGCCTAATGAAATGTTTCCTTCGTACTCCCAAAGTGGTAAAATTTTATAGCAAGAAATTTTCATGAATATCCTGTTTTTCTCAGACAGATGCTGAATCATTGTACTCTTATAATTTTACAGACCTTGTATTTATCTCTCATCTCGTGACATCATCAATTGAAGAATTCAATCAAACTTTGGAAATTCACATGTCCCCTTCCAGTTTAGTTTGTGATCTGAGAAAAGAATTAGCCGTACATTTTAGATGCGGGGAAGAAGATACTATTATAATGGCTTACAAAATAGATAATGCGATATCTCCAGCAGTGGAAATCATTGGAATAGAAAATAACAATCTGCCGTTGAGCACTTTTTGCTTTGGCAGAGTAACTACAGTAAGTATTTTTGTATAATTAATTGTTTAATTAATTCTATGTCAATCTAGGTGTTTACAAATCCATGTCATCACCGTTAGAGCTCGACTTTGGTTACCTAACTAATGTCGAAATTTTTCCTGTAGCTTTACTTGGAAAGTTGTATCTGTGAGGAGGATCAGAAAACATTTGTAACATTTGTAAGGAATTATGCGCTGTCGTACACATTTGAAATTAAAGTTCAAGTACCCACTGCTGGCCAAGGTGAGACATACTAGATAGTTTAAATATCATACTTATAAATGATGTGGAGGAACTTAGACTCATTTGGATAATTTTGCAATTTTAATAGAGATTGTTCATGATGACTATAATTTAATTGACTCATCAACCCAATTTGCAATGGACGCACAAGGTAGAAAAATGTCAACATTAGACAATTGACGTCTACTAATACTTTTGAGTATTCGAATTGTTTAGCTAATTTTATTTGGTATTTGTTATTAAAAAGCTCTCACACCAGAAGTAATTGTTGCTCCTGTATCCCCGAGTACAGCTTTTCAATATTCTGACATTGAAGCTTCGGAAGACGGTATGCAAGAATTTGAGCCTGCAATGATTATTGGGTCGGTTAGAGATTGTAGTGATCCTAGCACGAGTGAAGACAGCAGTCTAACTGGTAGCGACAGGTAATATACTAACAATTTACAAACAGTATTTTCATTAAATGAAATGAAACAAAAATAACAACAGTATTCATGTTTAATAGAACGCTAGTTGTTGACCCAGATGGTGAAACTAAAATAACTATCAATAGTTCACAAAGCTCTCCATCGAAAGTTGGTGACCCAAATGAATTTGATTCACCTATGGTTCCAACGGTAATTTTTGTTGTCGGTTGCCACTCTGTTGATTAGTTTAGGTGTAGTCATTGTAAATAAATTGATGCATTTCTCTAAATTATTAGTGTGAGATTCAAACGGATTGGGACCAGGACAAAACCTCCCCTGATGAGAAGAGAAAATATTTCCGATTATTGGCTGATCAAAAATCTGAAAATCATGAGTGGCAAATTTTGACAGTGCGTGCAGATCGTTTAACGACGTTGGAAAGTCTTAGTAAGAAATTCTAAATTCGTAGTACATACATTCAAATTAATTACAATACATTGCTCCGTTAGTAGAATTTACCTATATTTTGTCCGTAAACTTTACTTTTGTGTAACTTACAGGTGAACGAATACGAGACATTACTGGGATTGAAGAAAAGAATTTTGTTATGTTTAAAGTAACCAGTGGAAGTGAAGAAGAAATTTTAGACTTTAGAACTACTCTTTGCTCACTAGTTTCAATCGATGAAATAAAATGCAAACTTGGACATAGGCTACAAAAGGGTAATGGTCAAGTTTTTCATCATGAAACAAATTTTTTATGCTACAAGTTTAATGAGTGTGTTCACATAGTATTCTTTTTCTCAAAAAAGGTGAAGCTCGTGTGGATGTTTATCTACTGCAAATGGATAATCTTGGAGTAGGTAAGTTGTCTGATTGGTTGTTTCTATAACTAAGAAATTCAAATTTTATTCTACATTATTGTAATTGACAAATATTCGAAAGTTAATAATTTTGATATTTCATAGATAAATACCTGAAAGAATTTGTACTGTCGGATTCAATGACTGTGGAGCAAGCAAAGATGCTTGTTGCACAAGAAGTGAAAACTATGAACCTGAATGTAGACACATCATAGTAAGTTGTCAATATGATATGTTTAATTATTTTTATTGGTTCTAGTAATGTGTGTGTAATGTACATTGCTTTTGGAATTACATAGTTGTAGGCTAAGAAAGAAGAAGAAAAACGACCCTTCACGAATATTAAAATCTGACCAGAAACTGTCAGAAGCCATTGGAAATTTGAAAGGAACAGAACTTTATTTTCAGGTGATCAACGTTACATGCTAAGATTATGCATTTTTTTTCATGCTATAGTATAACCTGCAGTACTAAATTCAAATTCTATTTTTTTATTTTAAGATTATGGATGGTCCTGAGACATACGGTCAATTTCATCCAATAATGTAAGTTAATTATAATTTTACATAACACAAATACGATACTTTTATTGTGATTTTTGTATGATTGATTGTATGATGATGATGATATTTGTTCTTCTAATAAAACATATATGTAAACAAAATAATTCTAGCGTAAGACGGTGGCATCCTAGTGAATGGATCCTTGAGCCACCACAGGTAATTCTATGGTTATGCGAAATCAAAATCTGTGTAAAATTACATTTCAAATTTATTAACTTCCATTTATGCTTTAGGAAATTGCCATTCCTGAGGATTTTACCAGAGGTCAAGAAGAGTTGGTTCTTGAAAAGGTAGGATCATTTTAGTTATCAACACACGAGTGTTTTCTATCCTTGTGCCGTGGGTTTATGTAAACAGGGATTATTAATCATGTCACTATTACATTACAGCTGAGTGAAGTGTTAGAAATCAGTAAGGAAAATGTACAAGTTGCCAAGCCGGACAATTATGGCACCATCCCCTTTGACCTTCATCCAATAGGTAAGAATTGTATTTACGGTTACGTACCATTTTCTTTACTAAATAATTAAATTCTGTTTTGGACATGTTCGGACTTGTCTGACATACGTCTTATAACAAAAAATCCTTGTGTTGATCATAATTTTTATTATACATTGCAGTAATTCAAGAACGCTTAGAATGGTTTTCGTTAGATTCTTATCGTCGATTGCTTCTGTACACTGATGAACTCTTCATTTTTGTAAGGTAAGGTGTCCTGGTATATTCTAACAATACATAATATACGAATAATTAATTGGCATTGTTGAAGTTTTATTCTTTTCATGCAGGGATAAAACAGAGTCCATCAAACCCCTCTCAGGCGTTGAACGCCAGGAGTTTGAAAGTTTAGAAGCTCCTGTTCACGATATTTATGACTTTACAATATCTCCCCGACGCGAGATTGGGCTTATAATAAACTTGGCTCGCACGCCTCCCAAGAATTTTTAAAGCTTATTGAGTATTTATAAACTTTAAATGTTAATCGTGATCAATTATAATTGACCATGATGTTTACATTACATTTGTGAAGCATTTATGATATTTGTACTAACCCAATCCTTTTTCTGACAAAGAATCCTGTTCCAGAGGTAACGAAAATGGAATCCGAGATTTACTTGCTCGACTCTCTTGTACTTGTGAAAGGGGATTCTTTTTCTTCTTTTTCTACAAACATGTGCTTTGAAATTGGTCAGTCTTTTTTGAGAGAAAGACTCAATTGCTTCTACACAATTTTTAATGTACGACTGTACCCACGATAAGAACTATTTTGATGGATCCCCGTATTGAGTAGTAGGACATATATTGATGAGAAGATATTTCGTAACGGCAGAGCTTCCTTCCTTGAACCTGAACAAATTTTAATATGATTGTTGTTGTCAATCTTTCTTTAGTAGAATTTACGTCAATAGTTTTTACTTTTTGACTTTCTCACATATAAGAGTTGTAGAATGAAATTCAGTGACATAATATAAAATACTCGTTAAAATTTAATATTATTTAATATTTTGTAAACTTGATCACTTACGGTTATCCTGTTGCCTTATGATAATGAATGACAGTCTACTTATATAATGTGGTATTTTTACAACTCTACTAATGAAGTGCAAGAGGCTGCTGAGAGCATTCTATTTTTTAAAGTACATGACTATAATATAGCCACTATATTCTTGGAATGCTATAACAAAATAGATTTCGATAAACGATTTTAGGATATCTTGCTTCATGATGGAGTCGCTTTCTTCCCTGTACTGAAATTAAGCTCAATATGTTATCAGAATTAATAATAAACATGACAAAGTATACTACAATAAATGTCGTTCAATTTTTATTTATTTCCCATTCATCAGGACTCCTCTCTGATTCAAGAGAACGTTTTACAGTCCTGATGAAGGGGGTAAGTGAAAGAGGTTCATAGGTATCCTTTGAAAATTTGGTCTGCATCCAAATCTTTGAAAGGCTTAGTTTGTTGAGTAGAGAGAGAACCAGAGCAATGTCTTCTCCAAGATCCAAATCCCCTCGACCTGTGACCCCCAAGAAAGAGGATAAGGATGAGTCCTTCTGGGACAAGATTGGGACACTAGGAAGGAAAAAACGTATCAAAGAAGGTGAGACTATTTTTTTGACGTGAAATAAGCGTTTATTGTCCCTTTTATTGCCGTGTAAAGTCATGTGTTTGTCTGCCCTAATTATTTCCATTCCACCCACACACGGTGGAGGCGTAAGAAAGTAGTGTTATAATAACAAATACTTTGAACTTTTCCTTTTACAGATGTACTGAAATATTGACATGATTTTTATTCTATGTACAATTTTGATTCACAGTACAAGAATTTGAGAGAGAGGGGAAACATGCAATTGACTCTCCGGGCAGTCCAACACAGTTTGACGTTGATCCAGAAGAATATGATTTGGGTATAATTTACTTGCTTTTATGAAATTTGCCGTATTTCCAAGTCAATGTTAATTAATTTTGTGCTGTTTTTAAATTAGCGGAAGGGGAAGAAAGAAGTTTGATTGAAAGAAGGTCATTTAATGATCCCAAACTCCGAGCCTTGATTGTTCTTCTAATTGACTGGATTAATGATGAATTAGCTAGTCAGCGAATTATTGTCAAAAATATTGAGGATGATTTGTACGATGGACAAGTATTACAAAAACTGTTAGGTGAGACATTAGAATTTTCAGTTGAAACTAATTAAGGGCAAACTAAGAACTCCTTTGTCGTAACTGAAATTCCTCATATATTTGATATTTCATTTTTAGAAAAACTCACGGGACAAAAACTTGAGGTGCCCGAAGTGTCTCAATCAGAGGATGGTCAGCGACATAAATTACAGATCATCATTGGTGCTGCAAATCAAGTGTTAGGACTTCCAGCTTGGTCCCAACAAAAGTGGAGCATTGAATCAATTCATTCAAAAAGTTAGCTTCTTTTTCACAAAATAATTATTTCTACTACAACACGAAGTAATGAGTAAGAAATTTCGTTAATGTTTATGAAGGTCTTGTTGCCATCCTGTATCTGTTGGTTCATCTGGCTCGCCATTTTCGTGCTCCTCTAAGGCTTCCCGAAAATGTGAACGTTGAAACGGTCGTGGTCAAGGTTTGTCTCTCATTACATCCTTCGTTTGAATTGTATGTATGATTTGAAAACCTAAAATTGCACAAATTTTGCAGAAGAAAAATGGGAAATTGGAATATCGTCGTGTATTGGAAGAGATTACATCAACATACGACGAATTTGGGATGCGCTGTGAGAGAGACGCTTTTGATGCTTTAATTGACCATGCAAAGGATAAACTGGAAGTAGTGAAAAAGGTGAAAACAATTATTTGTGAATCAAAATGTTCTATATATTTTTGTAT